>JACBKR010002692.1:0-33441 GCA_014218235.1 Colocasia esculenta | reverse complement strand
CGGTGCGAAGCAGGCAGGAGCGCGGTGCGGTCATGCTGCTGAGGCGACGGTGCGCGCCTGAAGCAGGAGGGGCTGTTGGCTGTGGCCAGGGGAGGCGGCTGAACCTGAGGGGTGCGGCTGGTAGGCGCTGGCTGTGGGAGAGGCCAGATGGTGCAGGCGGTTCAGGTGCTGTGCAGAGATGAGGCCCGATCTGTGCGCTGGTGCGGTGTGAAGCGGCTGGTGTGCGCAGATGTGGCAGATGTGGCCAAGAGAGGCGGCTTTGTGCAGAGGCCAGGGTTGCTGTGCTGGGTGGTGAGCTGGCAGGGCTAGCGCATCTGGTGTACGATGGGTGATGGCGTGTGAAGCAGCCAGAGCTCGTGCGGAGGCCAGGAGGGCGGTTGTAGGCTGGGCTTTTTGTGCAGGTGGCCCTGGTGTGTGGGTGTGAAGGCGACCAGGTGCTGTGTGCGCGGCAGAGCTGATGGGGCAGATCCCGTGCGAAGCAGGCCAGAGGTGGTGCAGTGCGCGATGGAGCTCGGCCAGGGCTTGGTCTGCTGAGGTGCTGTGTGCGATGGGTAGATGCTGAGCTGGAGGCCGTGCGATGCTGGCAATCCTGGTGCAGATGGGAGAGGAAGCAGGATGCCCGGGTGTCTAAAAAGGACCCCAGAGTCCTTTCTAAGGGTTTGGGGGTTCGGCTGGTAGAAAATTTTTGATAGGAATTTTGTGTTCCTCTCTTCTGTATTTTCTGGTTTAGCAGAGCGTTTAGATGTTTGGGGGTTTCGGGGTTCGGAGAATTTTTTAGCTTTTATTTTTCTGTTCTTCCGGTTGTTCTTAGGAGAGTTCCCTGGTTCGGCTGGGGTTGGAATTTCTTAGGAATTTAGTTTACTTTTTCCTGTATTTCTCTTGAGCAGAGCAGTGAGATGTTGAGGGAGTTTTAATTTTTTTCTGTTATTCCAATTCTCAGCATCGGGTTTAGCCAGTAGAAATGTTAGAATTCTATTTTCTTGTAGTTTTCCTCTGTACTCTTTCTTTCAGCAGAGCATGGAGTTGTCTGGGTCGATTTCTATAATTCTTGTTGTTCTTGATGTTGCTACTTCAGAATTCCAGTTTTATTTGCCATTTTTCCCGTACTTATCTTCTTTCAGCAGATCGGAGAGTGAGAATTCCAGAGGGGGTTCTGTTCTTGGTTTTGGGGTTTTAAATTTAGATTTAGGGGAGGGAGACGAGCTTGGCCAGTAGGATTTGTAGGAACTTTTTTTTTTTCCAATTTTTATCTGTAATTTTCCTCTTGGCATCCGGGTTGGAGTTTGTAGAATCAATGTTTTCTTTACAGTTCCTCATTTCGTTCTGTGAAAATTTCTGAATTAGATTCGATCCAGTGCCATTTCCATTTCCTTATGTTCCAGAGGGCTTAAGCATTGTGTTCTCTTCCCTTTGTTGCTGTGGGTGATTCTGAGGATTGGGAGAGATCGATCTAGGGGTTGTCTATTTCTATTTCTGCAGTGTTTTATTTCTTCCCTGTGGATAAATTCGAGTTCATTGAGTCTATATTTCTGTTGTCATTTTATTACTAATTCACTAGACTGTGAGGAAGACGAGACCAATGTGTTTCGCCTCACTGTTTTGAAGTTGGTTGCATCTTATTACTTGTTTGATCCCTCGAGCTGTGAGGGTACAGTGATACCAATTCTTTGCTTCTCCATTCTACTTGTTCTTTCATTAAGTTTAATCTGTCAAGTGTGGGGATTTAATTGATGTTATTTGCACAATTGAATTTAATGTGATATGATTTTTGTGAAAATGCGAATGGTTTCAAGTCAAAGTAGTTTTAATTCAAGTTTTATTCAGCCTCTCCGTGGATATGACCTGTTCTCACCACTATATGAGTTCATCTTGTTATTTTAAATCTGTGAGACAGTTTAGAGGAAGTGCGCATTGGCTTGTGCGATGAACTCTGGACAACGAAAATGCACAATCAACAATGCGCGCGTTTCAGGGTAGTCTTAGGGTAGGTTCCTACAAGTTAGGATGGGTTTCCTAATCTGGAACCAGCCAAAACGCGAGCATTAACAATTCTAGAACCGTTACGCAGGAGGATATTGACGTCAACATCGGTTGTAGTAAACTGACAAGTTGACGTCAAGGGGGTGGCCGCCCACTGGGGGTTGGCGTCCAGGGGGTGGACGCCAACAGTGCCTTGGTGTTCAGGTCCTGGCCGCCAACAGCACAGTGCAGCCAAAACTCCACCAAACCTAAAATTAAATGTATAAATATACCAAAACAATCTAGTATGTGTAAAAATAATTGCATATATTCTTACTACATAATTTACATGCAATACACAATATTTAATTAAGTACAACTTACACTAATCATCATTAAGAATAATATGCATCAATAACACACTTACATGCATATATACTTACACACTGCATGATTGCATAATACATGCATGAACCTATGACTGAAATGTACTCCTCATTAGCTAAATACTACATGCACATTATGATTTAAGTACCCTACACATCATAATTAATTTAACATGCTAACATAGCTAATTATCACATGCATAAGATAAAATACATGTATACACATGTACTTCATATATTTATACACAACATCCATGGAATAGATAGTTCAATATGCACTTCAAGATTTTACATACATAATATCTGTAAGATGTAATATAGAATAAGCTAACTAAGAATAATTTATACCACAATCACAAATTCTTACATGCACCCACTTGAATTGACGTATGTATAATTATACACACGTATACAACATAGTTATATACATTATGCAAGAAATAGATAATTATAACATGCATAATATTACTTTAAGTATTATGAGCCTAAGATTTTGGTATACACATTATACATCAATTTAGCTAATTGCCTATTCTCACGTAAAAATATCATATATATATATATATGCATGTATATGTTCATGAGAAGTATAAAAATAGTAATATGCACAATTGAATACATATGCTATACACACAACAAATAAATACACATACACGATATAAAAGAATGAAAATTTCAAGGTATCACATTCTTTATGCATTGCATTAATCCAGTCTTCACTGGTTAGAGCTTCATCAATAGACTTAAGTTCAACTTGGGAAAGTAGTGCCAAACAGTCTTCATTTATTACATTTTGAAAGATGATCTAGTTCTAACTCTATGTTGCTAGTTACCAACTACATTCTCAGTAGGATGATCTCTTAAAAGTCTGGGATCAGAAATTACCTCTTGAGTTTCATTTAGTTCTGGAACAACATTGCCTGATCCACTTGTAGTAGGTGCTGGATTGTTCAGATTTTCAGAGGTTCCTTCATGCTCCTCAATAGTTGGTGAAGATTCACCAATAAGATCATCTTCTTCTGCATTTTGTAGGGTCCTGCAAAAAGTAGAACCATCAGAATTATAGGAGCTTTCATCAAAGACTACATGTAGAGATTCTTCCTCAATTTTACTTTGCAGAGTGTAAACTCTATATGTTATTGAAATTTCAGAATAACCAAGGAAAATAGCTTCAAGACTCTTAGCATCAAACTTGTCAAGGTTTTCTTTATTGTGTTATGTACAAAACATTTGCAACAAAAAAATTAAAGTAAGACAAGGTGGGTTTTTTGTTTTTCAAGAGTTCATATGGGGTTTTTTTGATTTGTGGTCTGAGCAATGCTCTATTCAGAATGTGGTTTGCTGTATTCACAGCTTCAGCCCAAAAGAATTGGAGAATTTACTTTCCAAGAGCATAGTTCTAGCCATTTCCACAAGAGTTCTATTCTTTCTTTCCAAAACTCTATTTTGTTCTAGAGTTCTTGGAAAAGAGAATATGTGAAAAATGTTCAATTTAGCACATAAATCAGAAAAAGCCTTATTTTCAAATTCACCCCCATGATCAGTCAAAATGGACTTTATTTTGTGTGAAAATCCCATTAAGGCACTGTTACATAATTCCTGAATTCTTGACAAGTTTCACTTTTGTGGGATAGAAAGATAACCCAAGTGTATCTAGTAAGTCGTCAATGATGACAAATCCATAATGTTTACCACTAAGACTGAGAATTCTTGTTGGCCCAAGAAGGTCCATGTGAAGTAATTTTAGTGACTTAGTAGTGAATACATCATTGAAGATCTGAAAAGATTTCCTAGTTTATTTTCCTTGAGCATATATCCCACAAACTTGATTTTCAACATTAGGAAAAGATTCAGAAGTCCTTTAACCAGATTTAGCCTTATGAGTTTATTCAATGTGTTGAAAATTGCATGACCAAGTCTCTTGTGCCATGTCCATGCAATTTCATTTTTATTAGCAACCAAACAGATGTTTTCATCAAAATTTTTGTCAAGATTTATAAAGTAAACATTGTTCTCTCTTTTGTGGACCAAGCCCCTTACCGTTGCACCAAAAGCTCGAGCTGGTAGTGAAGGCGGTAGCCAAATCTTTAAGGCGGAAGCGCAAAGCACCACGTCAACGCTGTGGTCGGCATGAGGGGCTTCGCACAAGGTTTTACCCTTGTGGAGGGTTGGGTTGCCAGCCCCGATGTCACTATACTGCCCCATAACAGCATAGTGGCAGCGATTCCCTAAGGGAGTCGATGGCAGTTAACCAACAAACTCCCCCCCAGCGGCACCCGGGGGAATCGAACCCGCAACCTCTCTCTGATACAAATTGTTGGCCCTTTCGGTATGGCAGCAAGCTAGCCTAGGGGGGGGGGGGGGTGAATAAGTTTTTCTGATTTCTGCAATAGAAGGAAACTTAAACACATAAATTAACACTTGAAGGTTTGGTTAGTTGAGTGTGATAAAGAGTAGCAGTGCGGAAGCAAATAAACAATCACACAAAGGACACAAGGATTTTATCCTGGTTTGGCCCTTCCACATGGAAGTCCTACGTCCAGTCCCTAAGCAACCTCTTGGGATTTTACTAACCAAGGGTACAGTCCCCCTCAAGGACACTACAACACCCAGCACCCCAGCTGGTCTTCTTCTCTTTCCGGGCAAGAAGGTAGCCCACTTCTTTTCTAGGTTCAGAAGCAAACCTACTTCTTTTACAGGTTCAGAAGTAAACCTCCTGGAACAAACCCCAGTGCGGTTCTTCTAGACTTAAACCCTCAGCTAGGTCCTGTTGGTACAAACCCCAACAAGGTTCTGCTAGACACTAACCTCTAGCTAGGTTACACACTGTATACAGTCCTATAGCTGGACAAGGGTCTTTCTTAGAAAAGAAAGAACAAGACTGAGACCTAATACAAGATGAACACTACGGACTTAGCTCACAGTCACAGACTCTCCCTCAAGATTACAATGAGCATAGGGAGAATGGAAGAGAAGAAGGCTTGAAGGCGATGAAGACTTCTGCTTGAAAGCTTCTGTAGATTTTGGCTCGAGCTCTTCTCTCTTTCTCTGAGTGTTTGTGGCGTGAAGGTTCTTCTCACAGTTGTACACTCCTTGAAGGATTTTCAGGAAGACTCTTTTTTTTTTGTTCTTCAGCAATGCTCCATCTTTTATATGAGCAGCTTTAGAATAGATCCGTTGAAGAGATCCGTTGGAGCTCTTCTAGTCGTTGCTGATCTTTCTCTTCATTTGTCTTAATCAGACTCTGGTGGTCTTCGAGATCTGTCAGCATAGAAGAGAGTGTTTAGCATAAAAGAGTGTTTATGATAAACTGTGCATACCACTGTGTTTCTGCTAACATGCTGAAAATAGTAGTTCATATCTTTTTGACAAGACTCTGAAATATGCATGCAGCTTTTTCTGTCAGAAGATATTTTGACTTTTCATTTAAGCGCCAAGCATATTTGAAATATAAAGGCAATCTGTGTTTGAACAGAATCCATGAAGAAATCGTTATGAGCATGACTTATGAAATCGTTATGTGAAGAGTCGTTGCTCATTTGTAAACAAATCATTGAACAAATCGATGTGATCATTTATGAAATCGTTATGCAAGCAAATCGTTATGATCTCCTGAAGAAATCGTTGTGATCAATAAGAAATCGATGTGATCACTTATGAAATCGTTATGAGATCAATTTCTTATCAAATCGTTGCAAAGGCAAATCGATGTGAGGGCAAATCGTTGCACTCACTTATCAAATCGTTATGAGACCGATTTCTATCAAATCGTTGCGGTCACTTAGAAATCGTTATGAGACCGATTTCTTGGAACATTGTTGCATTTACTTAAAGAATCGTTATGGCTTCTAAAGAAATCGTTATAGCGCTTATAAAATTAATTAAAACCAAATCGATGTAGCGCTTATTAATTTGGCACTTAAACTGAAATCGATGTATATTGATTAAACATCGATTTTATCATTTTAGTGCGCCATATTGCATCAATGAGAGACTTAGCATTTTGTTATGAGATTGATTCGACACAGATGAAACAAAATATTCAATAACATTTAATCAACAAAGATATACTAATTGAAATCATCATAAGTTTTGTTATCACCAAAATACAAGGACAACTATAAAGTGGTTCAACAATCTCCCCCTTTTTGGTGATGACAAAATTTATGCGAATTTTCTGATAAAAAAAATATAAAGCATAGAGGTTTCAGAAAATTCATACAAACTCTCCCCCTTTTTGTCACTAACCAAAAAGGAAGGATCTTACCATGGATTTTCTCTCCCCCTTTGAAGGAATTTCTTACCATAGAGGGGTTCAACAATAATATTTAATGAATAACTCCCCCTTAGTGACGGCTCCCCCTGAGCATGAGACTCCCTCTTACTGTGAGGCAAGTCAGATCCTGTTGCTCTTGACCTTTGACATGTGTTGTTTGTCAAGTCTTCAAGATTTTTGCCTGTGTTTATCTAAAAACTTGCAAACATTGTTAGTAGCATTGTAGTTTACTGAATACAAAAAAAAAATGTAAGTTTAGAAACAGAAACTAAAACTAAAGGATGACTACTTCCTCTTCAGATTGGAATGAAGTGAAGAGTTGGTAGTCACCAATCGGATGTTTTTGATCATCCACTAACCATACCCATCTGAATGCCTTTTTCTTTTGTTCATCAAGAGTAGATAGGCATTTTCTTCTTTAATGTTGAAGCTACCTGATGAGTTGTTTACAGAAGATGTCTCCTGAGGTGTTACTTGGAATTTATGAGCATTATCCTCAGCTTCTTCTTCATCAGAGGCTTCTTTAACGCTTATTTATTCAGAGATATCCTTTTTAAAAAAGATATGAGGCTCCCTCTCATCTGAGGTTCCTCCTTACATCTTCTTCCTCATGTAGAAGGATAACTTCCTGAGGTGCTTCCTGTTGCTCCCCTTGAATGGTGACAGTTGGAGATGATGGAGTTATAGCTTCCTGTCTTGTTTCTTTAAACACTTGAGCATCAGTAGGTATTTCATTCGTACTGGGTATTCCTTCATATGTGAGCTTCAATTTGTCCCACATGTCTTTAGCAGATTGACATGCGAAAACTCTACTAAATTCCTTTTTAGATAGGGCACAGCATAAATAATTCTTTGCTTTAAAATTCAAAGATAGTTTACTTTTATCAACAGGTGTAATGGCAGTAGTGCCTTCAGCAGGAATAACAACAAAATCACCTACCTCTATTACCTGCCACATATCAAAGTCTGTGCCTCAAATGAAGCATTCCATTCTCATTTTCCAGTACTGGTAATCTTCTCCGTCGAAGAATGGAGGTCTGGTGACTGATTGGCCTTCAGCATATCCTTGAGCTGCCATGGATCTTTGCTCTAAGATCGTTGGATCTTCTTGAAAGTTCAGAGACCCTCAGCATATTTTACCCTCATGCCGACCACAGCGTTGACGTGGTGCTTTGCGCTTCCGCCTTAAAGATTTGGCTACCGCCTTCACTACCAGCTCGGGCTTTTGGTGCAACGGTAAGGGGCTTGGTCCAACAAGTGGTATCAGAGCGAGGTTGCGGGTTCGATTCCCCCGGGTGCCGCTGGGGGGGAGTTTGTTGGTTAACTGCCATCGACTCCCTTAGGGAATCGCTGCCACTATGCTGTTATGGGGCAGCATAGTGACATCGGGGCTGGCAACCCAACCCGCCACAGGGGTAAAACCTTGTGCGAAGCCCCTCATGCCGACCACAACGTTGACGTGGTGCTTTGCGCTTCCGCCTTGAAGATTTGGCTATCGCCTTCACTACCAGCTCGAGCTTTTGGTGCAACGGTAAGGGGCTTGGTCCAACAAGATTTTACCCCTGCGGCGGGTTGGGTTGCCAGCCCCGATGTCACTATGCTGCCCCATAACAGCATAGTGGCAGCGATTCGCTAAGGGAGTCGATGGCAGTTAACCAACATCTTTTTCCAAAGAAGATTATTTTTTCAGATGAAGAGTCAATTATTTTGCAAGAGTTTGACTCAAAAACAACTTTGTGACCTTTGGCACACAATTGATTAATGCTCAACAAATTGTAATCCAAACCATCAACTAACAAAACATTTTCAATTGAGTTTGAGGAGGATTTACCAACCTTTTCAAATCCAATTATTTTCCCTTTATTTTTACCTCCAAATGTGACAGATCCTCCTTCTTTTTCGACCAGATATGTAAACTTTGTTCTGTCTCCAGTCATGTGCCGTGAACACCCACTAGCAAGATACCATACATTTGAACTGGGTGTACAACCTTCCTGCACATATCAGATCAGAGGAGAAAATATTTTGGTACCCAAACATTGTTGGGACCATCAGTTTGATTGAGCAAAAATAGCAAATCTTTCCTAACCCACATTTGAGTCATTTTTGTTTTAGCTTTCACCTCTGAAATGATATCCCTTTTTGGCAATTTAACATTACGATTTGGAATGTAGACACCAGTGTTTTTCCTTTCATAGGCAGGGAAATTATACATTTTGGTATGATTGTTCATGTATGGAAATCCAGACCAAAAGTTATGTTGATATCTTGGAAATTTTGGATAGAATGAATGTGAGTTATACCAATGAAGACTGTGGTACCATTAATTCCAAGAATTGATCAAATTAGATTGATATGATGTTCTGGATCTCCAATCAACATCATGCAAATGTGTTTTTGCATTTTTTATATTTTTTCAGATTTTTATTTGAATTTTTGTTTATCATCTTTTTATTTTTCAGAAATGGATAGGTCGACCTATGTAGATTGTGTGTTGACACAATGGCCACAGGTTTTAGCTTATGGCTAACCTGTGTCGACCTCTTTGCAACATCTATCGACCTGATCGGTTTCTTCTAATTGGATACATTATTTTTATTATGGTTTTTGACTGTTTTAGAAGTTTTCTTTGATATTTGTTTATTCTTGTTTTCTGAACTATTACTTTTAACAAATTTTATCAAAGGAATTTTAGATGGTTTTTCTTTCTTCTCAGATGCTTTAGTTCTTGTTGGTTCTTCTGTGGTAAATCCCAGTCCATACTTTTTAGCATACATTTTAAGTCCCAACAAGGCATCAAGATTTTCTTTCCCTTTTATGAAATTCTTTATCACTTGATCCTTTTCATTCAGTAATTTATTAAGTTTTTCAATTTCATCAATTGCTTGTTGTTTTTCCTTTAGTTGCTTTTCAATTTTCTTTGTCAAAATTTCAATCTTATTATTAGTCTTCTGAGACATGTTTTTAAATTTATCCAATTCATCTAGCATTACTTCTTTTTCATCATTAAATTCAGAAATTTCATTTTCAAGTTCAGACATTCTACTTGCTAGAGAATTATCGTGCATAACCTTTTCAATCTTCCTTTTCAGATATTTGTTTTCTTTTCTTATTTCAGAACATTTTCAACCAATGTGGCTTAAGCATCTTGCCAATCACCAACGGTGTATTCTTCCAAGAGAAAACTACCTTGCTGTCATTGCTGTTGGCCATAAAGCATACTTCCTCATCTTCAAATTTTGAGGAATTGTCTTCCTCTTCTTTGAAAGATGTGCGAAATTATCTATTATGGATCGATAAGGGGGGTTGAATAGATTACTCAATTAAACCACTAGGACCTTCTTTTCGATGAAACATAGACTTATAAAGATCTCAAATAGATAGTGATTGAATTCGAACCAGGATGTATGTGTTGATTAAGAGTAGAACAGTATAAACTTATCTAACGTGTGAGAAACCAACGTGCCTACCAAACATCTACCGTAATAGTTCAACCCACGACCGATTGATAAGGTGGTTCGGAGTGAACAACAACTTGTGTATCGCTACGTCCACCCAACGCAACACGCAGAAACACGCTTATAAGCAAGTTCGACCCTTACAACACACACACACTCAAGTTGTCTGATACAAACAATCAGACACAACAACAGCCCACGTGAATCAAGCACAAGGGACGCTTGAATCACAACACACACATGGATATATGAGAAATATTAAAGGACAAGAGTTCTGAGATGGAAGAACAAAATCCAGTTGAAGAACTCTTGTCGCTGGTCGTTCAGAAGAACTCCAAGCTTCACTTTGATGATCCTCAGATGCGTAGAAGCTTGAACCACGGACGAACCAACTTCACTCGCTCGGAAGATGGATCTTCTTCGCTCTGGACAGAGGGTTGAAGCAGAGTAGCAGGGAGAATCTTTCTCTCTTGGGTTTTGCTTAGGGTTGCTATGGGGCTTCTTGCTGCGAAAATAACACCATATGTTCTATATATATGGGTGTCCAAGTTTGGATAAACGTGATAAAAGGAAACACCAAATACAAAATATTTCCAAATCTCGTAATGGAGTTTTCCCTTCGTCTATCGATAGCCAGAAATGTGTCTATCGACAGGTCTAACAAATTTCCATTTCCAGAACACTGGTCTTCTGGGAAAAGACTTTCCTGTGTGTGGCTGTCGACATGCGACATGTTGCTGTCGACGAGCACAGTTTCCTGAAGTTGTCTATCTTCCCTGTGCTTGGCTATCGACAGGTACCTTCAGGGCTGTCGACAGGTGTTGGCTGATGTTTTTTCTTTGGCTTTTGCTCTTGAATTTGCTGCTGTCTTGCCTACATTCACACCCACCATGAAAAATATTCTAAGTAAGATATAATGAATGTAAAGATGATCAATAGATGCATGTTCTTTGATAATTATCACTTGCTTGACTTGTCACTATCATCATGTTTCAATCATTCATTCAACATCAATTAATATTGTTCATCATCAAAAATATGTAAGCACAAACATCACACATGAGAACCCAACATTCTCCCTTTTTGATGATGACAAAATTCAATTATGCAAATTGATGTTTTCCCCCTTTTGGCAACATCCAAAAAGACAAATCATGCACTCATGAATAGAAAGTAGGCAAAGAACTGCGAATATCATGAATAATCAGTCAGTACACAGTTACAAAAGATTTCATGACATGACTTAAAGAAATGCAAAAGAAGGGAAATGACAGAACTAACACAACAAACTAAGACATCAGTGACAAGACCCGAACCAAAGGAAAGGAAACACTAGATAACTGACTCCTAGACTCTCTAGACATTGTCATTCCAGGAGTAGGGGGATGACTGAACCCATGAAACTCAGTAGATAGCCTCGTAAGTCTGTACTGAAGTGCACATGAGTGTTAGCCAATGCATCCATCCTTGTATCAACATGATCAAAATGAGCATTGAGCTATGCAAATCAGTGGTCATCTGTTGCTGTAATTGGGCGATTTGAGCAGATATGAAATTTCGAAGAGAGATGCTCTGGAGGCGCTTGGTCTTCAGAATCATCATCCGCATCTCCTGAGTATCCATTGGCGCTGCTTGGGAGGCGTCATCACCTGATTCCTCATCCGCAAAATCGTCTTCTCAACAGCGTGCTCCTTGCCCTTGAGAGCCCGTGAGACTGTACCATCAATAAGCTTGTAGCCCATCTGATGGGCTGCAGTAAGATCAAAAGAATTGCGGGATTGAGATCAACCATCTCCCTTTTTGAATATGGATGCCATGACAGAAGGAGAGAGGTAATGGGACAGCATAGGGCATCGACCTTTTGCAGTTACGGAAACATTGCCGGATAAGGTCGATCATGAGAATAGGTAGATTAACTTGTCACCATTAAGGAAAGAGTAGAAAAGGGATTTGTGAACTTCGGACACAAGTTCTCGGCTGCCATCCTTGGGCCAATAATGGTGGTGAAAATGTGATGAATGAGACGATGAAGAGGGGGAATAATTAGCATTCAACTTCATACGATCTTTGGTTGATCGTATGGCTGCAAAGTGATGAGAGTGTAGTAATCTGATGCAGAAGGATGATTAAGGAGAATATCAATGCCAGAGTTGGGAATTGAAAGGCACGAGTGAGAAGATTAGGGTGATTTGGAAGGAGTGCCTTTCAGTGGTGTAGAGATTACCAGAATCCGTGATCCCCAGATTGTTGTAGAACTCCGTCACAGCGGTGAGAGATACCGCTTGTGGGAGTAGCAAAAAGTGGTTCAGCCCTGGATGTCGAATAGGGACTGTAGATCGGGGAACATGTCTTCCAAGAGACAAAATCCACATAATGGGTGGACAAACTTGGTGAAGGTGCCGAGAACTTGATGAGTTGTAATTTGGAGGACGATGAGTTCTGGCAGACGTCGTCCCGATGCTTGCTTCGGCGCTCAGTAGGAATCCCGGAGCCTTCGCTGGTTTTGGAGAGAGGGATGACGACGGGAAGCAAGACGTTTTCCCTTGGGAGCCATGAGAAAGAGGAGGTTGGAGGGGAGAAGATCTCTAATGAGAGAAAGAGATAGGAAGACGGAAGAGCCAGGAAAGACCGAAATCTAGGTCTGGCGCCCTGGAGAGGGAAAGTTGGGGTTGTAAGAGGAAGGAGAGTGTGTGTGAAGTGGGGAAAGGAGGAGGAGGCATGGGTTCCCTTTTAAAGAGTTTTAGAAAGAGTTTGAAAGGGAGGGGACCCACAAATCCGGCCAAAAAGGCGCGCGGTTGGGCTTCTGAAAACCGCCCTAGCCCCCGACTGTCGACAGGTAACTGTGTAGCTGTCGACAGGCACAGACAGGTTTTGCCAGAGTTGAATTTTTGACAGAATTGGCTGGGCAATGAGTGTCCATATGGTGTTTAAGGTTGAAAATGGGTACATACACATTATAAATGTCATACCCACTGATATTAAGATGCGTTAAAAGTCTACAATGGTTATGAAATAATACCCAGTAGTCTCAAGTTATAGCATTAAGAAGACATATAACAAACACATATGAAAATAAGATAACCCCTTTGAATAAAACCATTGTGGAAAAACATATTTCTTAGTGGGTGATGGTCAGTTGGTATATGAAAAAGATGTCACAGGAGCAGTTAACCTTAAACAACAAATTTCCTGTGATTACAATCATGGAGGCTTCACTCTATTTCTACGTTGAATTATATCTTGTAGCAATTCAATGGGAAAGGTGATAATTAGGATCACGATCACCTTTAGACGTGAGGATAGACATGTGAAGTGCCTGTATCCCCAGTTACTCAGTGGGAGTGGCCATCATACCATTATACAGAGATAATGAATTCTTTTGACGGGAAGACATACATTTTTGATGCATATGTCCCCGGTTACTCAGGAATACTCATCAGTGCTCTGCCATTGCCCCATTACATTATTTTGTGATATACTTTTGAGTATTAGAAATAGGAAGCTTTCTCCCCTTTTGTGTTTTGTAAATCAGGGTCAAGGAGTATTTAAGGTTAAAAGCCCATGCAAGACATAAAGTTCAATGACTTTAGGACTTATCAAGTCACTTGAGAAAAAATGATTTCCACAAGTGAGTTAGGTCAAACCCATTAGATTTGTGCAATGTACACGAATGATACAAGCTAGACTCATACAAGAATAGTATGTCAAATCATTGTGATTCAGACAATATCTTTGTATTATGTGGATATGAAAGATTATAACACAAGTAAGTACCCAATATTCACCATAATTAGTTGAATGAACATGCTCATGAAGGATGTTGAGTGAAGATGCAAAATTCAGCGAAATGTGTATCTGTCGACAGCAAATTTGAGTCTGTCGATAGATGCAGACAGTTGTGAAACACTGGGTTCATGCAGATCATGGCTGTCGACAACTAGGTTGCTGGCTGTCGACAGATGCACACAGACTGAAAATATGGAGTTCGGGGAGGACATAAACTGTGTCTGGATGTCGACAGCAGAGGATGGGCTGTCGACAGATGCACGCAGGCTTCAACCCTGGGATCTGTGGAGGCATAGCTGCGAGACAGGCGTGTGGGGGGATGTCGACAGAAGCTGGACAAACAGGTGTTAAGGCTAAGAGAGGAACTTTGAACTACATGCTGGGAATTGAAGACACATTATAATGGGGAATTTTCCCGCATGAATTTCACTCACAAACCTGAACTCACTCCCCCATAGTGTGTGCATGTAATGTCTCAAACATTCAGCAAGTCAACAAGATATTCATATGCATAGCAAGCATTTGCTTCAAAGATTACTTTATGGCCTTTATCACACAGTTGGCTTATGCTAAGCAAATTGTGATTAAGACCAACAACCAACAACACATTGTCTATTGAGTTAGAGGCGTACTCACCGACCTACCTGTGCCAATGATTTGGCCCTTATTGTTACTCCAAAGACACCTGACCTCCATCTTTCTCCACTAGCAGACATAATTTTTCTTTGTCGCCCGTCATGTGCCTCGAGCAGCCACGATCCAAGTACCATTTGTTTTGATTCTCGGCTGCTAGCATTCCTGCATAGATGGATCAGACAAGAGTTTTGGTACCCAATTACTTTGGGTCCCAATTTTTCATTCAAACCAGAAAGTAAATGCTTTGGAATCCAACTTGTTTAAGTTTCAGTTTGTTTGAATTATTCCAGCATTGTTTTCATTATGGACAAGTTTCTTACAAACATTGCATGAAGGAGATTTTCTCAAAGCAGTTGATTGTTATTTTGATGAACATTCATTGGCATTTTTCCCTTTTGTTGCCTGGAGGGCTGTACCTGGCAGCATATTTCCAGGCCTGTGACAGCTCTCATTGGTCTGTCGACAGACTTCTTAGTTTGTTGAACAACTGAAGTCTTTTGTTTGGGTTGCTGTTGCTTACCCTTTGCTTGAGTTTCTACTCTTGCGAGGAACTTGTTTACTTGTGTGGACTGAAATCAACAAAGGATGTGATCAATGTCTCTCCAATTTTCTTTTGTTTTACTGGTTGATATCAAGTCCATGCCTTGTTACATTAATTCTTGCACCCCAAAACAACATCAAGATTTGCTTTCCTTTTACAAATCTTGTAAGATCTAGTCTTTTCTTTTCTTTTAATTCTTTTTCATCTTGTTCAGCTTTTTCTTAATTCTTGATGTTCATGTTGAAGATTTCAAGAGAATTTATTAGACTTTGTTTTCCTTTTCACTTTCTTGCAAGTTTTCTTTCATGCAATCTATTTCCTCACTGTGAGCTTCCTCATCAATTTTCCTCATCTCAATTTCTTATTTAGAATGGTAATTTGTTCATCATTGGATGTGCTATGAACAAATGAGTTGATTTTCTTTTTCAGTGCTTTGTTTTCAGACTTGAACTCACAAAATTTCTCAAAAAGCAGTGTGTAAGCTTCTTCCCATTCATCCACAGTATAGTTCTCAAAGGAAGAGTTTATCTCAGCAGAGTCCTCACTCCTTGCCATTAAGCAGTGAATTTCTTCATCTCTTGAGCTTGCTTGTGCGTCCTCGTTTCGTCTTCATCACTCCAAGTTGCCAACATTGCCTTGGCTTTCTTAAAGGTGATTTTTTCTTTCTTCAATTTCTTCTTGAGCTCCGGACATTCTCCTCTCATATGCCTGGTTCTTACACTCATAGCACACAATCATATCAGATTTCTTGTTAGATTCAAATTTATTTGAAAAACTTTTCTCTTGAAAAGATTTGGAGTTACCTGAGCCTTTCCTTTGAACTTAAGGAATTTCTTGAACTGTCTAGTGAGCATAGCCATTTATCGTGCTCACTATCACTAGACGTTTCATTGTCATCACTTTCCTGTTGAACATCCTTTTGGAACTAGAGGAATTTTTGTTGAAGCTTTTAGAGAAATGATTTTCTTGGATTTTCTTCAGTTTCTTTCCTCTTTACATTTATTCATAGGTCATCAAGGAACCAATTAGCTCATCTAATTTCATTTTGAAAGATCTTTACAATCCTCAATGACGGTGGCCTTAGTATTCAAGAGGATGGAAGATACCGAAGTATCTTCCTGACTAAGTCACTTCTGAGTATTCTTTCTTAAGACCTTTCAACCTGTTGATTATTAGCATGAACCTTGCAAACATTCTGATATGGTTTCATCATTTTCATTTTAAACATTTCATACTAAGATATAAGCATGCTGGATTTGGTTTCCCTTACCTCAGACGTACCTTCATAGATGAGTTCCAGCTTGTCCCACATTTCTTTTGCTGAAGAGCATGTGGAGACTCTTGAATACTCCTTGGGATGCACAGCGCATTGATCATGTTCAATGCGCTCCAATTCAAGGTGCCCTTTTTAATCTGTTCTTTGTCCAAGTATCTTCATCTTCGAGCAGACTACGCTCCTTTGCTTACGATCTTCCATAGCTCAAAGTCTTGAGCTCTCAAAAAGACCTGCATACGATTTTTTTCAATATGGATAATCAGTGCCATCAAAGAAAGGTGGCCTGGACACTGAATGTCCCTTAGCCATAAACCCCTTATTAGATTCCATGAGATCGAGAATCTCCTGATCGTAAGATCAAGCTACAAAAGCAGTAAATCAGAGAAACCTCGCTCTGATACCAATTGAAAGATGTGCGGATTGTCTATTATGGTAATATAGAAGGGGGTTGAATAGATTACTTTCAATTAAACCACTAGACCTTCTTTTTTTCGATGGAAACACAAACTTATCAAGATCTCAAACAGATTTGATTTGAATTCGAACCAGGATGTATGTGTTGATTAAGAGTAGAATAGTAAACAAATTATCTAAATGTGAGAAACCAACGTGCCTACCAAACATCTACCGTAAAATGTTCAAACCACAGACACGATGATTTAAGGTGGTTCGGAGTACACAACTTGTGTATCCTACGTCCACCGTCCACACACACACGCAGAAACACTGCTTATAAGCAAGTTCGACCCTTACAACACACACACTCAAGTTGTCTGATACAAACTCAATCAGAACAACTAGCCACACGTGAATCAAGCACAAGGGACGCTTGAATCACAACCACACACACGGATATATGAGAAATATGAAAGGACAAGAGTTCTGAGATGAAAGAACAAATCCAGTTGAAGAACTCCAAGCTTCACTTTGATGATCCTCAGATGACGTAGAATCTTGAACCACGGACGTACCAACTTCAACTCCGCTCGGAAGATAGATCTTCTTCGCTCTGGACGGAGGTTGAAGTAGAGCAGTAGGGAGAGCTTTCTCTCTTGGGTTTTGCTTAGGGTTTATTATGGTGGCTTCTTGTTGCGAAAATAACTCCATATGTTCTATATATATGGGTGTCCAAGTTTGGAGAAACGTAGTAAAAGGGAACAACCAAATACAGAACATATCCAAATCTCGTAATGGAGTTTTCTTCGTCTGTCGAAAGCCAGAATTGTCTGTCGACAGGTGCTAACAGATTTCCATTTCCTGAACACTGGTCTTCCGGGAAAAGACTTTCCTGTGTGTGGCTGTCGACAGGCGACATGTTGCTGTCGACAAGCACAGTTTCCTGAAAGTTGTCTGTCTTCCCTGTGCTGGCTGTCGACAGGTACCTTCAGGGCTATCGATAGGTGCTGGCTTGATGTCTTTTTCTTTGGTTTGCTCTTGAATTTGCTGCATGTCTTGCCTACATTCACACCCACATTGAAAAACATTCTAAGTAAGATAGAATGACTGTAAAGATGATCATAGAAGTATGTTCTTTGATAATTATCACTTGCTTGACTTTGTCACTGTCATCATGTTTCAATCATTCATTCAACATGAATTAATATTGTCATCATAAAAATATATGTAAGCACAAACATCACAACATGAGACCCAACATTCTTCACTCTGGTCTTCATCCGACCAGGTGGCTAGCATTGCCTTTGGCGTCTTTGTCTTGATACCCATCCTAACTCTTGCTCAGTTCTTTTGAATTCAGGACACTCACCTTTCATGTGTCTTGGCTTATTGCACCTGACATAGAATTAGATTTTCAGTTTTCATTTCATTTCTGTTTGATGCGAAGATGAAGATAGAAATTGTTTCTTGCAATGGGTTTTTTTGTGTTTTCCATGGTATTTACAATTTTTGATGTCAAAATTTTTTTGAAATATTGAGATGAGGGCAATCTCATCTTCATTAGACTCAAATGATTCAGAAACATTATTTCTTCGCTTTGTTTTTTCCACATGTGGAAGCTTTGAGAGCAGTTGGTTTGGCTTTTAGCATATGTTTTCAGTTCTTTTCAAATTTATTTCATAAGTCATTAGTGATCCTATGAGCTCATTAGAGAGATTTTGGATATGTCCTA
Organism: Colocasia esculenta; assembly: GCA_014218235.1. NCBI lineage: Eukaryota > Viridiplantae > Streptophyta > Magnoliopsida > Alismatales > Araceae > Colocasia > Colocasia esculenta. The sequence goes on along the minus strand of JACBKR010002692.1, from coordinate 14,995 downwards.
AGAATCCTCAATGACAGTTGTCTTAGTATGCCATGTATGAGATAAGGATCGAAGGATTTTTTCTTACTAGCTCAGCATCAGTGTAATCCTTACCTAATCCTTTCAGTCCATTAAGAATTACCATGAACCTAGCAAACATTTCAGATATAGATTCATTAGACTTCATGGTAAACATTTCATAATCATAAATTACAAATTGGCCTTAGTTCTTTAACTTGTGATGTTCCTTCATACATCACTGAGCTTATCCCACATTTTCTTTGTAGAGGAGCACATGGACACTCTAGCATATTCTTTGGGATGAATTGCAAGTGAAGCATGTTCATCACAAAATTTAATGTAGCCCTTCTTATTTGCTCTCGGTCCATGTATCCTCATCGCCAGAGATTCATAAGGGCCTTTTCAACACAATCTTCCAGATTCATAACTCTGGGCTCTAAGAAAACACTTGCATTCAATTCTTCCAGTAAGCATAGTCAGACCCTCAAAGTAGGGGGTTTGTTATAGAGTGGACCACAGCTATGAAACCTCCAGAATCCATGAATCAAACTATATCAAGTGAAATATCAAGCCACAGATCAAACTAGATGTATCAAACAAATGCGATCAAATCAGATCAGAATCAGAAACAGAGATAACCTGCTCTGATACCAATTGTAGGATTGGATAGTAGGGTGAGCAGATCTAAAAGGGAAAAGGGGGGGGCGGGGGTTGAAGAGATCTATTGCCAATTACAGTGGAAGCTGAAGCAATTTAAAATTTCTTCAAACTATAGATCCATTTAGATAGAAAGACTCACTATTTTGATGTGTGGGTGTGTGTAGTTGATGGTAAGACAATTAAACAAGTAGCGTGTAAGCAAAATCCCCATGCATGCATCTAGCGCAGAAGAACAGATCAAACCACTACACAGGAGATTTTTAGGTGGTTCGGAAATCACACCAGTGATTCTACATCCACCCCTCACATAGTGAGGCCACAGTACTAAAAAACCTGAGTACAACACACACACCAGAGCTCTACGGTCTCAACCACACACACACACATATCACAACGTCTCAGTCCACACACTTGAGCAAAAACACTCAAAGAAACACACACTCAAACCCACTTACTGATGGAGACTAATCTGCACAGAACACTTGTGCAAATCAATCAACACTCGAAAAAACACACACAAAACAGAGAACCTTTGTCGATGCTCTCCTTTGTGAAAGAACTTGGAGTTCAATGAAGCTTGACAAACTGAGTTTTGTTCTGAGGTTGGATCTTTGATTGGAAGAAGACCAAGAATGCTTCGAACTGGTAGCTCTGCTCTTCTTTCCTTCTACTCTTGGCGGCGGGCTATGCTTCTTCTCTAGGGTTCCCACTTTCCCACTTGTCTCTTTGTCCAGTTTTGGCCGCACCCTTTTCACAAAGGACAAGGGCGTATTTATAGGCAGATACCAAAACCTCGTCCTAGGGTTTGTGTACCCTAAGTAAGACACGTGCCAATCACATGAATCCTTTCACAGATGTCATCTTTAGTTATTCAGGAGGAAAAAGGCAATTGATGTGTAGACAGTCGATGTTTAAACATTAAGTAAGTGATGCCTACAAAGAGGTAATCAATGTCTAAGTTATTTAGCAATCGATGTTGTGACAATCGATCTTAAACATGATAATCAATGTTTAAGTGATTGGCAATCCATATTGTGACAATTGATCTTAAATATGAGGTAATCAATGTTTAAGTGATTGGCAATCGATGTTTTGACAATCGATCTTAAACATGAGGTAATCGATGTTTATCGACTGTCATAGAAGACTTGTCCAAACATCGACTGTCACAGAAGACTTGTCGAACATCGACTGTCACAAGACTTGGACAATGTGAGCATTCGAAGTTCTGTCCATGATATGCAACCAACTATCAGAGGATATGCAACATGAAATCACTTAAGTTTCATCACAAGACAATGATATTATAATATTCAATTATGTCATCATCAAAACTCAACAAATCAGAACAACATTATTAAAAAACTGATTATGGTTATTCACATAACCATAACTCTGGTGGGTTGAGTGTGAATTTAATTCATTTCTCCTCACATTTTGATGATGACAAGTTGTGATTTTAATGCATAACCACTGGAACATGTAAAATACATCACCTGAAATTACAATATTCAAAAGCATGTTTCCAAGCACATTTATCATTAATATTCATGATAATATATTTAACTAATGATTTATGTGGTATTTCTCAGGGACAACACTTTCTGCAAAGGTAGTGTCAACACAACCATCCTGGTGTCGACACAATGGTTCAGAACAAAGCAGAAATGTGAAGAAAAGTCCATCTCAGGTCGACACTAGTTCAGAGCAGGTCGACACGAGATCATCTCAGGTCGACACCAAATGGGATCAGGTCGACACTAGATAGCCCTCCCAGAAGGCCTGTTTTGCGTCTGGGACAGCAGATCGACACTGAGCCATCTCAGGTCGACACTACAAGGATCAGGTCGACACTGAACCATCTCAGGTCGACACTAGAGACCTCTCCCAGGGACTTGTTCTGCCAGTCTGGGACAGTGTGTCGACACACCTCTTGGGCAGGTCGACACACTCCGGAATCTCTGTAACTTAAGATTCCTCCTGGACACGTGGCACCCTAGGGAGATGGTGGATCATTCTTGGATCATGTGCCCACGTACCCCAAGGGTATGTTTCAGATATTTAGGGTATAAATACCCTCCTTAAGGGCACTCCTCCCAAGAGAACCTTCTAAGAGCCTCCAGCATCTGCAAGTGGCGGCTAGAGAGTTCCTCCTCCCTGATTTGCTCCCTCCTGTGCTTCCACACCTCAATTCACCCTCCTCCAAGCACAAGGATAGAAGTCTGATCAACATGAAGCACTAGCATCAACTTCAAAGGAGCAGATCAAGTAGAAGCCGATTTCTGTGAAGAATTCAAGGAAGATCCTGAAGATCAAATTGCAGAGCATCGTCCAGGAACTTCCAGAGATTAAAGCACTTCACATTCGACCTTCTACAAGGGAGTACATTTGAAGAGAAGAATCTTCAATCAATACTCATGTTCCTTTTCTCTTCTGAGTGATTCTGAGATTATGCATGAGTTGTTGCATGGTCTCATGAATAACTCTGGTTGGACTAGATCTGTTGCTAGAGGATCTAAGTCTTGGTTTCTCTAGCAAGTTGTTTGTGAGCTGTGTGCCAGGAGTTTGTGAGTCGTCGTGCTCACTGTGTGGTTTGAGCCGTCGTGCTCAATTTGGAGTCGTCGTACTCCTGTTGTTGTTGAGCCGTCGTGCTCAGTTTGGAGTCGTCGTGCTCCAGGTGTTTCTTGAGTCGTCGTGCTCAAGGGTGTTTGGAGTCTGCGTGCTCCTCCTGTGTGAGTTGTACTCAGGGTTTTGAGTAGTGTGGCTCACTGTGTGAGGGGTGACGTAGGAGTCCTGGAGGTGATTTCCGACCACTAAAAAACCTCTGTGCATTGGTTTGAATTGTGGTGTTGCCTTTGTATCTCGCTAGATGATGCATAGGGATTTCGTTCACACTACTAATGATTGCTCACACCCCAAATCACACTTCAGATCAGTAAAATTAATTAGGGTGATATCTGATCTCTGATTAGAAGTAATTTTTAATTGCTTAAGCTTCCGTGTAATTGGCATTAGATCTATTCAACCCCCCCTTCTAATCTTGTCCTCACCATATATCGATCCTTCAAACTCAACACGAGGATATGAGGACTCGACTTCGCACTTGTTGAGCATTATCTTACACTTAAGCCAAGGGCAGTCGCTATTAAGTAGCAGTTAAGACGTTTCACCCTCAGAGATGCTTTGAAAATGAAAGAAGGGTCGACAAGCTCCACAAATCCACAGATTATTAGAGTCGTATTATATCCAAAATTGGGTGGCAAACACTGTCCTAGTCATGAAAAAGGTAGAAGAGTCAGAATTGTATTGACTTCATGGAACTTAACTGCGCGTGTGTTGGGGAATCGTCCCCCGATCGACAACCCTCTCTCACACACTCACACGTAGAGTTTGGAGAAGAGATTGAAGAAGGGAGAAGAAGAAACAAACACCAGATCTTTACGTGGTTCGAGCAAAGCCTTCCTACGTCCACGGCCACAACAGCAGTTCCAATACTATACGTCAGAACAAATCCAACAGTACCAAGTACAGAGGGAGAGACCGTCCTACTAATATACTGGGAGGTTAGGGTGCCATAATCGAGATTTACAAGGACAAAAACTGCCCCTCAATCAGATTCACGTAAGTTGCCTATCCTGGGGTTGAGAGTCGACTGCCTTGAGAAATCCGATTGCTAAAGTCGAATGCCAAATTCGACTGCTGACTCCCATTGCTGAAATCGAATGCTGAAGTCGACTGCTGCAGTCGAATACTGAAGTCGACTGCTGGTCGAACTTCCTTTGAAGACTTCGACTCATTCACTTCTGTAATCCGCGACCCAGACCCCCTGTATGATCCACATTGTTAAAGTTCTGAATCTCCCACTAACAATCTCCCACTTGGAGTCTGAAACTCCAAACAAATAGCAGGCATCAAAGTCTTGATCCTCCTCAATATAGCAAAAAAGGAAAAACTGGCTGTGGCATCCCGCCATCAATCATTCATGGAGACCAACTGAAGCTTGGCATAGCTTCAGTTTCTCTCTGTGACCACCTTTGTCAACATGTCTGCAGGATTTTCTGTCCCTAGTATCTTCTCAAGCAAAAGAGTACCATCTTAATCAACCCACGAATAAAGTGATACATCAGCTGTATGTGCTTCGTCCTTGCATGGAAGACAGGGTTCTTGGCAAGGTGAATTGCACACTGATTGTCACAAACAACACACTGTTGTTTTGTTTCTTGCCTAATTCCTTCAGAAAATTTTTTCAGGCCACACCATCTCCTTGCTAGCTTCGGAGACAACAACATACTATGCTTCTGTGATTGAAAGAGCAACACACCTTTTGAAGTGTGAAAACCCAGCTCACTGTAGTCCCACCAAGGTGTAACATAACAGTGGACTTCTTCTTGTGTCCAGATCACCACCAAGATCTGCATCAATAAGCTTGTAAAACGACATCACTTTTCTGAAACAAAGACATTTACCTGAAGTGCCTTTCAGGTATCTCAAAACCATTTACTTGCCTCCCAATGTGTTTACCCAGATCTGCCATATACTTGCACACAACTCCCACTGGCATGTGCTATATCCAGTCTGGTAAAACCCTGCATACATCATGCTTCCCACAGCTGATGCATAAGGAATTTTCTTCATGGACTCACACTCTTCATCGGTCTTGGTGACGCTCTTTAGACAGCTTGAAGTGACTTGCTAGAGGAGTGTTGACTAGTTTTGTATCTTGCTGTTAAAACTGCCAACACTTTCTAAATGTAGCCTTCCTGAGATAGCTTCAGAATACCATCTGTTCTATCCCTCACAATTCTCATTCCAAGAATTTGTTTTGCTACTCCCAAGTCCTTCATAGAAAATTCCTTTGACAGTTGCTTCTTCAACTTGTTGATCTCTGTCATACTTGATCCTGCAATGAGCATATCATCCACGTACAACAGCAATATGATATAACAATTGTTAAAATTCTTAAAGTAACAACAATGGTCCATGTTGCATCAATGAACCCATTGCTACATATGAATCCATCAAACTTCATGTCCACTGCTGGGGGCTTGTTTAGACCATACAAGCTTTTGTTCAATTTGCAAACAAGGTTTCTTTACGATGTTCATGAAAACCTTCTGGTTGCACCAATAAATGTCCTCCTCCAGATCACCATGGAGAAAAGCTGTTTTTACGTCAAGTTGTTCTAGGTGCAGGTTTTCAGCAGCAACAATACTTAGCAATAATCTAATAGGGTTAACTTTGACAACTGGAGAGAAATTTTCAATGTAGTCAATACTTCCTTCTGTTGGAAACATTCACAACCAGCCTTGCTTTGTACCTCTGCTGCCATCATGTTCTTCTTTAACCGAAAAAAAACCATTTATTTTGCAATGCCCTCTTGCCAAGTGGTAGTTAGTCAGCATCCAAGTTTCATTTTGTGTAGGGAATTCATTTCATCTTACATTCCAACTCCCACTTGACTGAATCTTCCACCAGCATAGCTTCATCAAAGCTTTCAGGTTCATCTTCATCAGTCAACAGCAAGTAGTACTGCAGAAGAAAACCGTTCAACTGGTTTGCGCACTCTGCTTGATCTTCTCAGTTGAACCTCAGGGTCATGTCTTGTTGTCAGGATCTTCTTGAGATCTCTCAGCACATCCTCTCTTAAATTTCCTCCAGCTCAACCTATGCACTTTTTGACCTTCTTTACCTGCATCTTTAGATTCCACATCAGATTTGTGCGTATAAAAGCAATTTTTCATTGAATATAACATTCCTTTGTCTAATGATTTTCCTGCTTTAATCATCAGAAGCGGTATCCAAAATCATCAGAACCATCCAATGAAAAAATATCTCCTTGACTTGGGATCTAACTTGTCTCTGTCATTGAAATCAACATGCACATATGAAACATAACCAAATACTCTCAGGTGTGAGAGAGTTACCTCCTTACGGTCCAAGCCTCTTCGGTAGCTCACCATTTAGAGGAACACAGGGTCCTCTATTAATCAGATAAGATGCGGTGTTAATTGCATCTACCCAGAAGGTCTTCGGTAGGCGGACATGTAGCCTCATGCTCCTAGCTCTCTCATTCAGAGTTCTGTTCATGCGTTCAGCAAAGCATTTATTGTGGAGTATTTGAAATTGTTTCTCCATCCGAAGCCTTGTACTGCACAGAATTTTGAATTCCTTGTGCTATATTCTCCTCCATTGTCTGACCTCAGAAACTTGATCTTTGCACCAGTTTGATTTTCCACTTCAGCCTTCCACTTCACAAAAGTAGAAAAACATGTAACGCCCCGCTCCGGCCCGGTACGACCATACCGACCCACGTCGGACAAGAGGGAGATGTTACTGGGAAAAGACCCAACAGTGTCGACATCAAGGTGGAATATCTCATGACGAATGGAAATAGAATGAGCGGAAGCAATATTACATCAACTTTTATATTTACATCTCATAATCAAAGGAACTGATTCTATTATAACAAAATGAATGTTGCCCATAACTGAACTAGTACATTTAATAGGGTTTAACATACATTTCTTCTTCCCAACTATAAATCATCAAATTATAAAAAAGCAATAGCTACTTAACGCAATCTGAACCAAGTCTCGCCAATTCCTCTTCTAGAACCTAAGCTTCACCTGAATATTAGCAAGAGTGAATCTATAGAACAGACTCAGCAAGAATTAGGAATTTCAAACTCAAATCCTACACTATAGATATTTTGAAAAAGCATGGTGATATATTTATATATCCAGTGGTAGAACCAGTAGCATAGACGTAACAATAATAGAATAGTAATAGTTATAATGAGAATAGTATTGGCAATAGTGACGATAATAGTAATAGAAATAGTAACGGTAGAAACAATGGTAGTGACAATAGTGGTAATGGACAATAGGAGTAATGGAAATGGTAATAGAAACAATGGTAGTAACAATAGTGGTTATGGGAACAATAGGAGTGATAGAAATGGCGGTATAGTGTGCTGCTCACTATAGTACACAATCGAACACAGGCATGCAGGATTCTAGAGGTGGGCCCACAGGTTCAAGAGGTGGCTCCCATTTGTAGCACTTTGCGCCATTATGGCCTCAAGAGGTGGCTCCCATAGCGTAGCACTTTGCCTGTGTGGCACTTAGTTCCTACACTTCCGCTAGGCAAGGCAGGTAGTAGAAGTGGCAATAGCAGGGGCAGTGACAGTAGAAATAATGGTAGTAACAATAGTGGTTAATGGTAACAATAGGAGTAATAGAATTGCGGTAGTAGTGTGCTCACATATAGACACAATCGAAACAAGGCAGCAGGATTCTAGAGGTGGCCCCCACAGGTTCAAGAGGTGGCTCCCACTATGTAGCACTTTGCACCATTATGGCCTCAAGAGGTGGCTCCCATAGCGTAGCACTTTGCCCTGTGTGGCACTTAGTTCCTACACTTCCGGCTAGGCAAGGGCAGTAGTAATGACATTAGCAATGGCTATAGCAGTGGCAAGTAACAGTCAGTTAGCAGTAGCAGTAGCATAGCAGTGGTAGTAAACGGTGACAGTAGCAGTAGCAGTGGTAGTAACAGTAGCAATAGCAGTGGCAGTGACAATAGTAGTGTTAAGCCGGACACAGTGCCCTAACTATCAATAGAAGGCAGTCAGACGGACACTATCACCTAGGCAAATGAGTGATAGGTCTGGTTACTGCAGAAACCGGGAGAAGCTCTCTCCACCATATACCAGTGGTACTTGTCCACTCCAGGATTTCCCCCGTTGCCCTTGGGGTCTGTACAATAGTGAACTTTCATGTAGGGGCATTTCTACAGTACGGTTCCAGATGCTTCCTATGACGGCAGTGTCTGTTTCAAACCGACACAGTGCCCAAACCGTAGTAGGAAGTCAAATATGAGCTTTCTCATAGGGCATTTCTATAGTACGGCTCCAATAGAACCCCTATGATAGCATTGTCCATTGGCTAACAACAACAATGATGGCAGTGACGGGGTATGGTAATAGGAATGATAACAGTGATGGTAAACAATAAAGTAGTAGTTTCTAAAGGTAGCAATAATGGTACGGTGACGGTAGACGGTACAATGGATAATAACAAAGATAATGACAGTAATGGTAATTTAGATATGTTCTTTATCATATAAATAGATGCAAAACACATTAAAGTTAATAGGTTAGAGAATATGATGTTGTGAATCAAAAGTCCTAATCACTTGCCTCTTGCATGTCAACCAATAACGAATTAAGTTGAAGCCCGCCTCGATATAATGCGCTTCCTTTATTTAATAACACCCTAATGTGCATCGGTGGATGCCTCCAGGGCACAGATCCTATGAGCAGAACCTCCAGAGCATGGATCCTACGAGCAGAACTTCCAGAGCATGGATCTACGAGCAGAACCTCTAGAGCACGGATCCTACGAGCAGAACCTCTAGAGCGTGGATCCTACGAGCAGAACCTCCTCCTTAACATGAAGAGGAGAACCCCATGCTCCCCTCTAGCTCTTGGCCGCCCCTCTCTCTCTCCCTCCCTTGCCAGGAGTGGTGGAATGAGAAGAGAGGAGGGAACCCCTCCTATTATAGGCATTAGAGCCTTAGGATGGTGCCACCTTTCACTTTCAATGGACAAGATGGTGACACTTGTCACCCTCTCCTCCATGCATTTCTAAGTGGCCACCAACCCCACAATTGTCAACACCATAACCATCCACATCTCACCTCTCTTTGAAGACACCTCCTCTTCTCTAGAAGCTTCCATTAAATAGGATGGTGACACTTGTCATATTCATTTAACATATCCTATCATGCCGTAATACCATTCTATAAATTATTTGCTATATGCCCAATTGATGCATATATAACCCATTCCAACCCATATGAGAGTAATTCTCAAGAATGGCTTCCAACTGAGGATATGAAAGTAGTTTGGGAACTTATAAATTTTAAGTTAAGACCCTATGAAATTGGTCAATGATACTTAAACCTAACATTGATAATTATGTTCATACATTTTCTTTATAGATATACATAATTATTACATTTTACTTATTGGTATTTACATATATAATTTTCCTGAAAAATTAGAAGTTAACTAAATTATTATGGTGAGATACGTACGGTTTTACCTTAGCGATGAAAATCCCAAAATGATGAGTACGGTGATGCCGATATAAAGCAAAAAGAATTCAAGCAAATTGGATACAAAAATCCGGGGCGGGCATCAAATACATCAGATTTATTTTAAGAAAATAAACCCATACCTTCCGAGGAGTGGAGTATCAAAAAGGTGACATAATAGAGTGAGCTCCAAGAGATCGAGAACATGGGCTGGTCCCCACACATCAGTGGTGCACAAGTTCTAACTTTTCTAGCTTAGGACTTCTTCAGCTTTAGAGAAGGTGACCTTCTCTGCTTCACCAGAATGCAATCTTCACACAGTCCAATATCTATGGAATTTAGATCACCTAACTTCCCTTTTGCAGCATCATCTTCATCCCTTCTCACTCATGTGCCAAGTCTACAGTGCCAGATCTTGGAGTCCTCTTCTGAATTTGCCATTGCCACTAAGTCTTTGTCATTGCAGTCATAATAAAGAGTTCCCAATCTTGCGCCTCGTGCTATAACCATGGCACCCTTGGTTATCTTCCAGCACCCATTAACAAAAGATAGTGACATATCCTTCATCATCAAGCTGACCAATAGAGATCAGATTTGTCTTCAAGCCAGGGAGGAACATGTCTAACATTCCTCAGCTTCCATACAGTCCCATTGGCTGTTTTCAACTGAACATCAACCTTCCCACACAATATCTAGGGGTCATCATCAGCAAGATAAAACTTTCCCAAAATTACCAGCAACATATTTTGTAAAGTTTCTTTGCGTGAGGTAGAGTGAAAAGATGCTCCAGAATCTAGAATCCAAGAATTGATGGGACTATTAACACTCAAGATTAGAGCATCTTGGACTCTATGTCATGACATTGGCAGAGTCTTCTTCCTGTTTCTGCCCTTATTCCTTTTTATTTGGAAGCTTGCAATCCTTCTTAAAGTGGACCTTCTTACCACAATTCCAGCAGAAACCATCACCATGGGGTTTGGACTGACTCTTTTCTGGACTTGGATCTATTCCGATTTTGTCCACGCTAATTGTTCTTCCCCTGCCTTCAGGTTTAAGGCAGAACCGAACCTGAAACTTCACCAGATTCCCTTCTGCGAACATCTCGCTCAGAATCAAGTCTCGAATCTTGTAAGTTTGTTTTGCTGAACCTGAAGAACTGCTAACAGCCGTCAACAATAGCGCCCCAACTTTCAGGTAAGGAGGACAAAATAATCAAGGCTTTAATCTCATCATCAAAATCTATTTCCACAGAACTCAACTGGGTTGTAATCACATGAATTCATTTATATGATCTGTGACTGGGAATTCTGGGCCATCTTCAGATTAACCGATGCATCAGTACCTGTTGAAGCAGATGGTTTCTCGCCATGTTGTTCAAGCCTTGCTGTTGTCCTTGCGTTGGTTGAAAGCCACGTCATCAGACTCGCTGTGACCACCTTCAGACGTAGTTTAAACGCGACGTTTCTGGCCAACGTCAGACAGACAAAAATCTGAGAGCTTGTCTATCACAGAAGATCCCAGTCTTCAGCACTTCATACCATCTGGCATCGTTAAGACGGGCTCGGGTGGCAACTTCTTTGATACAAGAACACGTAGTTTCGATTGCATACTTACAGAATCCGAAGTCACCGCCTTGAATCAAACTTCTTGACCTCCCCTTTCTTCCTCCTGCCATCGCTCCATGTTTCCCAAAAACCACTGCTCAATCCAGTTGTTTGGGGAATCCCCCCCGATCGACAGCCCCCTATCCCACACAACTCACACGTTGGTTTGGAGAAGAGATTGGAAGAAGGAGAAGGAGACGCGCAGAACACAACACCAGATTTTTTACGTGGTTCGGAGGCAAAGCCTTCCTACGGTCCATGGCCACAGCAGCCGTAGTTCCAACCAATACTAACGTCAAACAATACATCCAACCAGTACAAGGAGATACCGTCCTACTAAATATACTGGGAGGTTAGGGCGCCCTATCGAGATTACAAGGACAAAATTGCCCCTCACTCAGATTCACGTTAAGTCGCCTGTCCTGGGGTTGAAGAAGTGACTGCCTTGAGAAATCCGACTGCTAAAGTCGCGAGCAAATTTGTGCTGACTGCTGACTCCCACTGTTGAAATCGAATGCTGAAGTCGACTGCTGCAGTCGAATACTGAAGTACGATGCTGAAGTCGACTTCCTTGAAGACTTCGACTCATTCACTCTGTAATCCGCGACCCAGACCCCCTGTATTGATCCACATTGTTAAAGTTCTGACTCCACACTCTAACAGTGGTCTAAGGATGATTTCCCTTGCCTCACATTGATGTGCTTATTGATAATATGGATGGGTATGAAACCCTCTCCTTCATGGACGACTTTCAGGGTACAATCAGATTAAATTGTTGAAGAAGACTAGGAGAAGACATCATTTACTACACCTTTGGGAACATATTGCTATGTGGTCATGCCATTTGGACTCAAAAATGCTTGAGCTACTTACCAAAGGGCAATGATGTCCATCTTTCATGGACATGATCCATATCTATATGAGGTGTATGTGGACAATTTGGTAATAAAATCAAGAACAATGGTCGAGCACCCTTGGATCCTAATCCAAGTTTTGCAAAGGTTGAGAGAATACCAGCTAAAATGAACCCCAAGAAGTGCGTATTTGGTGTTTCATCAAGTAGACCCTAGGGTTCATCATGAGCGAGAGGGGTATTGAGATTGATCCCAATAAGGCGAAGACAATAAGAGAAATGCCACCCCCCAAGAATTTGATGGAGTTCGAGGTTTAATTGGGAGGTTGCAGCTTATCTGCTGATTTATCTCCCAACACTCACAGAGGTGTAGACCCTTTATGACCATAAACTGGGGGTTAAATTTGGAGTGGGATGGAGAAATGTTAGGCAGCTTTGACGGATTAACAGAGTATCTAGCTAAACCTATCTGAGGCCACTGACTCCAAGCACCACCTAATTCTTATGTCTCTATCATGGAAGACTCTGTAGGAGCTATCTTGTGCAAGTGGATGATGAAGGCAAGGAGAGAGCAACTTAGTGCTTGTCTAAGCTTCTCAACCCCTATGAGCAAAGGTACACCAGACAGGAGAAGACATGTGCGCTCTGTCTGGGTTAGTGCAGAAATTGAAGCACTACTTTCTTGCTCATGAGGTCCATCTCATAGCCGTATGACTATCAAGTTTTCTTCTTGAAAAATCTGTCCTCATGATAGGCTAGCACGTTGGCAAAGCTTCCTCTCTCAGTTTGACATCATCTACATTGAACAAAAATCAATCAAAGGCTATGCCATAGTGAACATCTCTCTCATCACCCTATCCTTGATGTGATCTTATCCATTCAGAGTTTCCAGATGAAGAACTAAAGTCCATTAGCCAATTGATCCTATGTGGACATTACATTTTGATAGAGCTTGAATTCTCATGGTAAGGGCATCAGGATTGTTCTCCTATCATCTAAAGGGGTACCATCCCACAAGCTTTTCAGCTATCATTCTGTTACAAACAATATAGCTGAATATAAAGCTCCACTGGCCGGATTGAGGCCGCTCACTTCTTACGGTGTCACCCATATTCGGATTTAGGTGAAAGTCAATAATTCTCCGCCAAGTGCTCACCAAGTATCGCACTCAGGATCCAAAGCTCAACCCTACCAAGAACTTCCTTCAACCTATGCAAGTTATTCTCCAAGATAATTTTGTCCATGTTCCCCCCAACCAGAAATTCTAGCTGATGCTCTTGCTTCTCTTGCCTCATCTCTAGATTTTCCTCTTAGAAGAAACTTTGAATCCATCATCATCCATTGACGTTTCGCTGCTGCTCAAGATCCTTCATTCCTAGAGTCCAGGAGGAAGTGCTTAGAAGATGGAGAGAGAGATGAAAGAAAGAGATTATGCTATTTGAATTGGAAGAAGAGCTGGAAGACGAGGAGAAACCATGGTTGTATGAGATAGCTAAGTACTACAAAGACCAATCTTAATCTGAGGAAGCCTTACCTGAAGAAAAGATAACTATAAGGAGAAAGTCCAAAAAAATATTTTGGTTGGAAATGTACTTTACACAAGAGGCCTCACTGATGTTTTACTTAGATGTATGGATGATGATGAAATATGGAAAGTTGTTGAGGAAGCCCATTCAGGTATGTGCGGTGATCATGTAAATAGCCAAATGCTTGCTAAGAAGATTCTCAGACAAGGCTTTTACTGGCCTACTCTAGAGGAGGACTACTCAATCTATGTCTGCCAGTGTGTTAAGTGCCAACTACACCCTGAAAATATTCATTCTTCATCTTCTTCACTCCACCCTATGTCCTCCCTGTGGCCTTTTGCCATGTGGGCCTTCAACATCAATGGTCTCCTTGGTGATCCAAACACCCAAAATAAGCCAAAATCATACATACGAACGACAACAGAGTACTTCACCAAATGGACAAAAGCTAAAGCATATGCAAAAGTCAAGGTAACGATAATATGCAGATTCATCATCAATAACATTATCACCAGATTCGGCATCCCCAATACTTGGTGGGTCTCATTCTAAACTTCAACCAAATTGGGAAGGGTCGTACGTAATTAAAGAAGCATATTTGGGTAATGCGTATAGGCTAATGAATGCCGAGGGTGAAGAACTCTCTCACCCTTGAAATGCTCTATCTCAAAAAGTACTACCCCTAGGTAGGTGTGTAGATTTGCGTGGTACTAGGACCCAAGACATGAAAGTTAATATTTCTAATTCATTCTTCACTCCTCATGTTTTAACCAGAGGCATAGACCCTCACACACTTACGCCTCACCCTTGGGATCTGGAAGCACAGAATCCAAAGAAAGTCAATGCTTAACTGAGAGTCTAGCACACCACCGTCTCTCTTCCTATTGGTCTGCCAATAAGGGAAGGGGAACTTGTGGGATTGACCTTCGAATCTATCCGTCACCCTAGTAGGTGGAAGTCATAGCCCAAAAGGGGAAAGAAAAGAAAACAAGGCTATTCAAAATCAAAAGAGTCAAAACAAGGCAACTCCCAATAGAAATGCATGTCAAGAGTGGTAACGTCCCTATAGAATTCAAAATGAACTTGGTAGTATGCATGCTATAAAAATCCCCATGAGCCAAAGGCTGAATCCCAACGAGCATAGGGCAGAGGAATAAGTGTCTCCCTAGCCCCCCTTAAACCATTGGCAGCCTTCCAAACCATGTCTTCCTTCTCCCTAAACGGTATGTCTTGGGTTCAAGGCAAGGCAACGACTA
>JACBKR010002691.1:0-33514 GCA_014218235.1 Colocasia esculenta | reverse complement strand
TGCTTATTCAATATCTCTTACGTCACTTTCAATTAATGCAACTTGCACATTGTAATATCTCAAGGTTATGGTCTAATAGGAGTAATCCACCTAAATATTTTATTGTCATCTACATAGAACACCTGCTATATATACTTGACCTGCAAGAGAAAATGACTCATTTGTGTTGAGTTTGAGATGGGTGTTTGAGACTGACTATTTCATACTTATTAATCTTGAATCCCGATCTATCCTTTATAGAGATCCGACCATTTATATTCAAACAATACAACTCATTTTTGATAAGCAAAACATATTTCAAGGACATCAATCAAATGTCCATATATCTATCACATCCACAACCATAAAACTCTAGATAATTGAGTCAACTTTATATCATCAATAGTCTTGGTATAAAACCAAAATCCATTTATTATGTAACTTGAATGTGAATATGCAATTCTCGAAGGTGTTTGTAATAACATTTCAATTGTCATCAGTGCAACAAGAATCATTTAGAGCTTGAGTATACCTTCGAAACCATTTTAGAAAATATATATTCCTCCACCACATTTAAGGTTTCTCGTAGATGCCTTTATTTATAAAAAAATGGTCCATTTTTCAATCTATTTCAAAAAATATGTGTGCCAAATCCACCTCTTCTTCAAATAATATTCGGTTTTTAGCTTTCCTATTAGAAAAACATCCAGGAGAATTTAAAATAAAAAAAACTCTCATCATCATCCTCGATAGGAGCACCATCATAATTCCATTCTTGTGATTAAAATAAGTGTCAACCTCATCTATATACATGGAAAAGAATGTACTCGTTTCATCAATAAAATACCCTTCTGCGATTCACTAGAAGAAATTGCGAGAATATAGACCGAATATGTATCGGTCTCAATTCAGTCTCAAATATTTTGTGACCGAATAGTCACCAACAACCATATCAGTCACTAAAATTAAGATGTAGAGACTGAATATGTTTCAGATCATCGAACAAGTTTCAGTTTCAAAAACTCGGTCTCAATGAGATTGAATTGTCATCGATGCATTTCGATTTCAGAATCTTGCGACTGATAGCTTTTGGTGACAATTCATCTCAAATTTAAGATCAAATTGTCACTGAAAATGTTCAGTGACAGTGGTTTTTTGGTTTTGTGGTATTAGTCTAAAAAAATTGTGATTGACTTCATTCGGTGATAAATCTAAGACCGCTCTAACTAACAAGTAGGTTTTGAGACCGAATAACAACCGAAAGATTGGTCGCTGAGGGAGAACCACTAGAGGGAGAATCCCCTTTGATGTCGACATCACCCGATTGGGGGTGTGTGTGAGCAGGTGAGGGGAGGGGTGTCCCTGAGAGAGAGAGAGAGAGAGAGAGAGAGAGAGAGAGAGAGAGAGAGAGAGAGAGAGAGAGAGAGAGAGAGAGAGGAGAGAGAGAGAGAGGAGAGAGGGGGGTCTCGGGGATGAGGAGGGGATGGTGGGGGCTAGAATATTAACAGCGAGAGCTTATGACCAGTCCTTCAGAAATTAGAATCTTATTGTCAGAGATTGGGATTGTGTTTTGTTTTTTCTACGACTTGTTTCTTTTTATTTTGGGCAGTAATGGAGCGAATTAGAGGATCACAAGATTTTGGTTAATATGAAATTGAGGGAAATTAGAGGACAAGGGGAACTATACACTCTGAGCTACAGCCATGAAATTCTCACACGGATATTTTGCCAACCATTGATTAGATCATGGTGTTAAAGTAGCTCTCACAGATGTTGACTGATCATGTCCTTGTGCGACGGACTCCGTTTGTTTCACTGTCTACGTACGCTCTCTGGTTTGAAGTCGTTCTTGTTCTGCATCCTGCATGTGATCACCCATGCGAACTGGAAAACGATGGAGTAATCTGTTGTCGTCTAGCTCTTGTGATCCCGCTCCCAAGCCGCGGAACAGACCTCCACTCATTTCTCTGCAAGAACGCGCCAACGAGACACACATTTATTACAAAAAAAAAAAAAACAAATTTGCATGGCGGACCAAACATGTTCCTAGTTCCTGCTGCAGAACATCCTAACTAGCTAATCACATAAACAACATTCTACAACTGATCCGGTGTTTACAAGCAGTAAAATATATTTGAAATAAAAATTGATAGAATGAGAAATGTTTTAATATGATAAATAAATAATCCATTAAAGCTTCCAATAATTAAGAATTAAAAGACTTCAAATATAAGCCAACTCATGGAAAGTTGAGTAATCGAATGTCTTTTAAATAGTAAGAATGGTAAAATAAAGATTTAGTGATAGGAGATTTGAATAAGAAGGTAATGAAGTCTTAAGGTTGGCTTAAAATGTAGCAACTCTCAAATTTAATTGAGATAAATAAATTTAAAAATACAAAGAAATGTGTATAATTAACCATTAAGTAAAAATAAGTGATGGGCTACATTAATGGTTCATACATAAGCTAATGGGCCCAAAGTAAGAGTCCAATTATGGATTAGAGATAAATAGGTCAAAATTTGTAACTAAAATATGATAAATAAAAAGGGACAACTAAATCACTAATAAGACTCATAAATATCCTAAATAGAGTCGTAACACTATCATAACTTATTGGCCACGGAATTAGAGCGCATCCCAAGTCAATAGAAGGATAAATGCAGGAAAAAGCAAGATAAATATCAAAATTCGGAGTTGGAAGAAGAGTTAGAAGTTTAGAGTGACTCTTTAAGCCTAAACATACAAATACACCTCAATCTCATCCCTGGCCGACCCTAATGCTCATCTGAAGTCTCTTGGACGTGGGAAGGAGGCTTTTGGACGAAGAAATCGAGGAGAAAGAGGCTTGGAAGTCTTGTTCTTCGTGTTCATACCCGAGGATCCTAAAGCGCTCAAAAGTAGGCAATCTCTCAAGCAAAACTTAATTAATTCCATCTATAGAAAATCCATGATCTTAGGTACGAAAGTCCCATATTTTCCCCAATTTTCATCATGTCGTTTATGAGTATTTCATGTCTAAAGATCTATTAAGGACAAGTACCCGACCCGTCATGTTCTCCTCAACTCCTTGTCTATGCTTAATCCCGTGCCAAGAAATTTTTACTGTACATGCCACATGATGTCAGGAATCTAATGACGCATTTCCCCCCAATTTCTGTCAAGTTCTCTATTCGAATTAAATCACTTTTCATCACTGTGACATGTTTTGAGTTCATCATGAAAGAACCTATTCATAGCTTGTTGATACTGTGATAAGGTTTAATTACTCTTTACAGTTGATACTCCTGCAAGTCTAGTTTCGTTTAAAATTGATTTCATAATTTTTCATCTAGTATACAAATTGATATTAAAATTTTAAAACACCTATGTCAAGCCCTTGGAAGACTGGACCGCAATCCAAGGAGCCTTAATTCCCATTTGGGGCTCAGGCAAGACCCTTGAGAATGCTACGGCCCGATCGGCCACATTCTCAACCGGGTCGTGACACAACATCATGTCGCATTCTAAACATGACGGTAGCCTGCGTCGCGTTCTTCCTATCTGACCCAGAACCCTCGTCATGATTGCCTTAGCCACGACCAGACAACACGTCGCGTCCAGTTCGGCAATCGATGGGTTACATAGATTCCCTTGAACGCGTCGGACCTAGCCGTCGCGATTTGAACGCGACCAGTACCGACGTCGCGATTCCCTATGTATTTTCAAAAACCCTAATATTTAATTAAATCTTGCTATTCCATGCTCTATAATCATGGTTAAACCTTGTAATGCTTTATGATGAATAATAATATCATGCTAATCAACATTTAATAATCTCCACATGATTTTCTTCTTTAGAGATATGTTCATGACTCGCGTATGCTATCTTTGATTTTCTCTTACATGCACACACCAAATATTGATTTTTGTCATGGATCTTACAGAAACCATCTCCATAATGGTAATTAATTATAAATATTCATGTTAATTTCCCTATTATTCTAAGTGAACTGTCTTCATTTTATTCGTCCATTCGGATATTGTTATCATGCCCCTCTTCCTTTGAGCACTCAAGGCAAGACGGGTAAATATTTTATACGCACTTTTCTTGACTTGGATGGACTCTCCGTTGGGAATACTCCTGACTGGACCAGGTAATCCTTGTTAAGGCCTCTGTAGACTCCTTGGCTTTGACGGACGTCCATTGCCGATGAGCAGGTTGTGACGTGCTAGTTATCGAGTTTAAAGACAATCAAAGTGCTGTCTGACTATTGCGCTATCATGCTATCGTGACGTGCTATCTCGTGATATGACCATCCCTTTAACGTGCTAGTTGTGCTATATTCTTTTTGAAAAGTACTATTGTTCTCTTGCTATCATGTGCTATTACTCTCTTGATCGTTCTCTCTAGTTATCCTGCTATCCAAGATATTAATCACTTAAAGCATGTCTATTTTGAGATATTAAGTCCTACAGGGCATTAGCTCATCCTGCGCTATTTGTTATATGTGTTTCAGGAGAGTCTGATGGAGAATACCACACGCATGAGGATGGGGATGAGCAAATGGAAGAGTGACCTGATCGATGTGATGTCATCCAGATGTCTTAGTATTATATAGTTAGTTGTTTTGTGCAAATAAAGTACTTGGGCCCATAGTTTTGGCTTTGAATTGGTGATTGGAATAGAAATTAGTGGAATTATCAACAAAGTTGTTTCATTTGACATTATTCCAAATTGTGCAATGGTTTGATGTCTAATTATGCTTTATACTATATTTAACTATAGCTCGCTCCGATATTTCGAGTCGGGGCATTACAGTTTTGTGGTATCAGAGCCTAGGTTGTTGTTAAGTATAGGATGATCTAGGATGACCTACCTCGACTAAAGTCAAATATCCTACCTATGTAAGTTATGGGTTGAACCATGGGTAACTAGTTAAAAATTAAATCCACACATGCACAAGCTAACGACATTATAACTATTAACTATCATTTCCTTTTTGAAGGAATTGAACTATAATATGACAACAGAGCATGCACAACTGTGTGACATGCAACGACAATTCAGGATTTGACCCGAGCCCTACTGCAAGCTACACAAGGCGGCGGGAATCGGGGAGCTAGAGATCTACACAGGAATTTTCAGAGTATGAATCCTCCTAATTGGTTAAGTGGAATGACTGATCCTGATGAGGCCGAACATTGGCTGAAGGAGACTGAGCACATCTTCCGTGTCATGCAATGTGCGGATGGTGACAAATTACTGCTTGCTACTTTCCAATTGGAAAGAGACACCCGTGCTTGGTGGGAGTCCGTGGAAGCCACTAGGGCGCGGATGGACAATTCACGTGGAACGAGTTCGAAGAGGAGTTCAACTCTAAGTATTCTCTAAATGAGTTCAAGAGAGGAAGGCTGTCGAGTTTGCTGCATTGAAATAGAGGAACCTCACGGTTGCAGAATATGAGGCTCAATCTCTTGGTTGGCACACTATACCAATCACCTTGTCAGCACAAAGAGGATGAAGGCGAAGGGGTTCCTCAATGGACTCAAACCTTCATATATCACCCAACTAGCACCGCTCGACATTCAGACTTATGCCGAGATGGTCAAGAAGGCTCAGCTGCTGGAGGATGTGAGTGATTTCACATATCACATTAAGGGTAGAATTGTCAAGAAGGAGCAAGCATCTACTTCTTCAAGCCGACCAATCAACGACAAGAAGTGACCATTGAGCATCACTATGGGGCGAGCCAAGAAAGGAAACCCAATATCTCTAACCCCTCTACTCCAAACAAGACCACTTGCAAGCATTATGACAAGCCTGGTCACACTGCCGAAGAACGCTGGAGGAAAGTTGGCGCGTGCTGTGCTGCGGAGTCGCGAGCATCGCATTCCGATTGCCCTATGCTGAAGGCGAATGATAAGCATCTGGGTGGACAAAAGAGCATGGAGACTCCAAGCCATCCATAAAATAGAAACACTAAAGAGGTGGAGTGGTTGAAGGTACACTGCAAGTCTTTTCTCAATCAACATTTTTTTGTTTGATACTAGCGCTACCTATTCGTTATATCTCAAAACTTTGTTGATACACTGAATATTAAACCTGCATCTATGGGTTTTGAATTTCCTATCACAACACCACTGGGAGAGAAAGCCAAACTGAACAAATATTTTTCATTAGCTTATGTAATTAATGATCGGTGAACTCAACCTAAGAGCCGACCCTGTATGTATGCCCATGGAAGGTTATGATGTTATATTAGGAGCTGATTGGGTATCAACATATGGGGCCAGCATCGAGTTAGAAGAAGAAGATTACATTTAGTGAATTCCTAAACTATCCTTCATGGGGTGTAGACACGAGAGACGCTTGTCTCTAATCTCTGCCATTCGGGCACAAGGCATGATTAGGAAAGGATGTGTGGCATTCTTTGCCACGGTAGTGGTTGAAAAGAAACTATCCAAGGTAGCAGAGATACACATAGTGCAAGACACACAGGTTTTCCCACTAGGAATACTAGGAATTCCCCTTAACGAGATGTAAATTTCTCTATCAACTTGATCCCTGGAGCTGCACTGGTGTCATGTCAACCTTATAGAATGTTTCCTGCCCAGTTGAAAGAGTTGAAAGAGCAATTGATGTAATTGCTGGAGAAAGGCTTCATTAGACCAAGTACTTCCCCATGGGGAGCACCCGTTCTATTTGTCAAGAAGAAGGACGGATCCGTGAGACCATGCATCGACTACGATAGTTGAACCAACTAACTATCAAGAACAAGTACCCTCTGCCTCACGTCGATGAACTATTTGATCAAATTTTTGGAGCTAAATAATTTTCTAAGATTGACCTTAGGTCTATATCATCAGATGAGGATTAAGGATGAAGATATTTATAAAACGACTTTCAGGAGCAAGTATGAACATTCGAATTGTCGTTATGCCTTTTGGTCTAACAAATGCTCCTGCAGCTTTCATGCAATTGATGAACAATGTCTATCGGCCATACCTCTACAAATCTCCGCGGTATTTATTGATGATATCCTTATATATTTCAAAATCAAAGAAAAGCATGAGGAGCATCTGAGGATCGCTCTGCAAATCTTGCGCGACAACAAGCTCTATGCAAAATTGAGCAAGTGTGAGTTCTGGCTAGAAGAAGTTTCATTTTTAGGTCATATATATGCAAGGACGATATAGTGTTGATCCTTCCAAAGTTGAAGTTGTTCTCAATTGGGGGCAACCAACAAATGTGACTGAAATTAGAAGTTTTCTTGGACTAGCTGGTTACTACAGACGGTTCATTAAGGATTTCTCGAAGATTACTATACCCCTCACTAGCCTCACCAGGAAGAAGAAATCCTATATCTGGAGCAAGGAATGTGAGAAGATCTTTCAGACATTAAAGAAATGCTTGGCATCTGCATTGTCCTCCCTTTACCAGTTGAAGGTGTAGGATTCTCAGTCTATATTGATGCATCTGGAATCGGTCTAGGCTGTGTTTTAATGCAGTAGGAAAAAGTGATAGCCTATTCATCAAGACAATTGAAGCCTCATGAACTCAACTACCCTGTTCATGATCTAGAATTGGTTGTGTTGTCTTTGCACTCAAGATCTGGGACACTATCTCTACGGAGAACAATTCACTGTTTATTTAGATCATAAAAGTCTAAAGTATCTATTCTCTTAGAAGAAGCTCAACATGAGACAGAGAAGATGGTTGGAGTATCTTCGTCTTCAACATTCAATATCACTTGGTAAGGGTAATGTTGTAGCTGATGCACTTAGTAGGAAGCCTGTGACATCCTTATCTTGCCCAGTTTTGGGCGAGATGCAATTGCTAGAACAATTCGCCAAACTAGACATAAATATGAACAAAGGAGCAATCATGTACTGGTGCTAACCTCATCAAGATACAACCCGACATTTTTTTCGAGATCAGAGATCAATAAGGAAACGATCTATTCTTGGTTCATGTCCGAGAACCCATAGCAAACAGACCAAATTTCTCCATCACTGAGGATGGAAGATTACTATTTCATGGCAGGACCTATATACCTGACAATGAAAAACTAAAAAGAAAGCTGATGGATGAAGCTCACAAGACTAAGTACACTATCCACCTGGTGTAACCAAGATATTGACGCTAGGGCTTGGGGCTTCTTTTAAGAAGCATCATTTGTTAGTTTGGGTTACTGTAGTGACCCAGATTTTTATAAAGAATCTAATAAATAGAGAACCCATGAATATAGATAAATAATTCATGTGAAATAAATAGTTGGAGGTTTGATTATAACTCTAATGAGATGATTACTGAATATTTGTTTAGTAATCGGTTCGATTATAACTCCAATTGGATGATTACTGAACTTTGTCCAGTAATCTATTCGATGGTCAAGTGGGGTGTCCACTTCTGCACTCCTATATATTCTCATCATTTTGAATAACCACAGCCCACTAGCTAGAACTTTCTGGACATGGTTTTCCTCCTTTGGTCTTGCAATGACAAAGCCTTTAGATATAGACTCATAATTAAACTCTGGCTGCGATTGCCTCCACAAGCCTTTCACACATCTGTGGTGGCGCGTTCTGTTTGGGCTGGAACCAAATGGGCCTCAACTAAAGAAGAATGGGAAGATCGCCAGCGGCGGACGATAGCCTGCAAAATCAGGAAGAGATCAGGGGGGCCCGTTGAAGAACAGGGGAAACCATCCGATGCCTAAGTCAGAGTGGGTTTGAAGGCGTAAGGAAAAGTGAGTTTCTTTGTGAATGTTTGTGGCGGGGTTCTCTGCACGTACTTTTGCATGAGAGTTACCTGGGCCTTTTATAGGCAAGGGCCCCATAGACGCTGGACAGGCGGCCCCTAACGGCGCCAGAAAGGACGCGCCAGTGGCGTCCTTGGGGGAGAGTTATACGTTGAGGCGCCCATGAGGGGCCCAGCAGTTAACGCACCACTTGATGTGGGACACGTGCTACGCAGCCGTTGTAACCGTCACAAGGAAAAAAAGGCTACCAGATCTTGCTGGCCAGCCGGACCAGGCAGGGTCTTGCTCGGCGGCTGTACCGTCTATTCGGCCCCTGACGTCTGGGCACAGCTTATGCTGGCGGGACCATGGTATGCTTCGAACAGGACCTGTTCGGTAGGCGATTCCTAGGTCGAACAAGATGGGGGGTGTTCGGATGCAAAGACGAGCTCGGAAGCTTCAGGTACATCCGAGAACACGTGGCGCCTGGGTGAAAAGCCACGTCTGCCTAGGGGACTATAATGGGCCATGATGGGCCCTATGGACCTAGGTGGCTAGAAATAGCCACCACACCATCAATGAAGACATTTTCTCTGATGCTACTCGCCTAGGAGTACTAAACTGTGACTGCTGATTTTCACCTGCTTCATTAACTTCCATTCTGTTTTCTGGAATTGAACCCACCAGATGAACTGAATCTTTCTCTGTAAAATACATTTCCTTCTCCTCTATTGTAAGTGCATCTGTGTTCAGGAGAGCATTCTTCCAAGATTTAGCTGGCTGACATCTAGATCTTTAGATTCTGGTTGTTGTTGCTGTACATCGTCCTTCCTTCCTTCAAACTCGATGGCAGGGCACTCCTTAGCAGCAGGATTGTGTATCAGAGGTAGCCCACCTCCTCACAAAGGAGAAGCTCAAGATCGGACTCTGTATGGACCTCAGCTCAGTGGCGGAGCTACCTTGAGGCTAGTGGGGTCCTGTGACTCCACTGGATCAGAAAGTTTTCATTAGTGAGATAAAATTTTCACCATTAATGACCCCACTCGATCAAAAAATATGTTTAAGAGTACACCCACTGATAAAAATTCTAGATTTGTCACTGCCTCAGCTGACACAACCAATGACAGATCTGAGCTAATTAACCACTTGATGATGTGGAGCATATCACAAATACGAGCACTAACAATAACACAAATGTACTTAGCTGAGAAGATCCATAAATTAATCTGGACTGCTGTGATAAAGTTCCTTAATTGTGTAGGGATTGTGTACCATATCAATTTGGCAGTCGCATTTTTGCGAGTGCACGATACTCAAGTTCGGTGGAGGAACTAGCAACAACATGCTGGTTATTGCGAGTGGACCAAGAAACTAGATTGGCACCCATTTTTTTTTTTGGTACGCAAGTAAATGAAGAAGATTGACACCCTTATATATATTGCATAGCCACCAGTACAGAGATGGTTTGCATATGCATATAGTTTTATATATGTTCATTATGTGCATATTAACAGTTTGTTATGATTCATAATATATATGAAACCCCAATTTTGATTTGATTTAGATAATTAGGTACGTATGAATGAATTTGCTTATAACATGCACCATGTAAAGATTAAACTGATGCATATTTGTGAAATAGATATGAACGACAAATGCCACTCTTAGGAGAAGTGGTTTCCCCTTCAAACATTCGAGAGGAAAAATTCAAAAGTTGGGTAATTTTTATGAATGATGGAACTCTTGGTACTGCGTAGTAAACTAAGGCCTCGATATTGAATACCGAAATGTAAGATATTTGTTTTGTTTGGCTACTAATTTCATGAATAGAAACATGCCCTATGAATAGTTCATTGCTTGTTTTTTTATTTTGCATCATGATTAGTGGGCACGTGCATAATATAAAATTTGATATGCCTAATAATAAATTAAGCTTTCCTATAATGACTCAGTGGCAAGTCATGCATCATAAAAGAGCTCCAGAGGGGCGGATCTAGGAAGGGCCCCACACTGAATAAAAAATTGTATTAAGTGGATAATTTTCACCATAGGTGACCCCACTGAAATCATATGGGTGCACTATTAAGACTCCAGTGAAATAAAATTTTGGATCCGCCACTGTCCATGTTCATTTGAAAGAGCTACTTGGCTGGGCTGTGTGGGGCCCTACTCCTTCCTTTTCTTAAAATAGTTATCCAGATGTATATATATGATAAGTAGATAGGCAAATAGAGATCGTACTAATTAATGGAGTCGTTAAATGGTTGAATATTGACTCCCACACCTGATCAGTCTAACTCGACGCTCATACGTATTTCGGACACAAGAATGGGTACTTTTTTTTTTGGTAAGGAGGAAACCCCGCTAGCTCAATGCGATTATGTGGGTTCAGAAATTAATATTCGTGAATTTTAATATCAGAATTAATAATCTCTATTTTTTGTGTACTCATATTACTCTTACGCCATTTGATCAAAAAAATCTCAGCCTTTCACATCGAAAATTATATGTAGATCAAATAGATCCTCCCACATAATTAAGAATGGGTACTTAATTACGAGGAGGTTGTCAGCTGCTCCCTTAACATATATAATTTGCAGCCAAGTCTAAACAGGACACATCATTCATGATACATCACATTCTCTGCCTCCCATCGTTATCTTGATCAGGTGATCGGTGTACATAGATTCGTGGATGCCCTCTGCGATGGACCCTCTCAAGATCGGTACGTAGATGGGAGAGTGACAGGACAATGAGACAAAATGCCCATGGGATCTTGCCCCCTCCCTCTATTATTGATCAACTATTGATCTTGTTGTTTTGTCCCCCTCATCATGTGAACAAACAGTAGGGTTATGTGCTATCATGTCATGACCACTCGAGCGTACAACAAAATCATGTTGCCCATTTATGGAGGGTAAGCGGGTTGAAATCGAAATCGAAAATTGATGTTTTCGTATCCGAATTCAATATGAATTATCGAACACTAAATTTGTATCCGTATCCGTTTCTTCGAATTATTAGAAATCGGATTCGAAAAATCAGATAATATTGAACATGAATAGATTCGCGGTAAATTGGATACTATGTAATATATAATCTACATTATATGAATATTATATATATTATAATACTATATATATTATCGGATTTAGAAATCAATAATTAGATATGAAAACAATAGTTTCCGTATCTAAATTCTGATAGTTTATAAAAATTATTCAAATCCGAATCCAATAAACTATCGGTACGTAGTAAAACGAAAATTTGAATCCTATATTTTTACATCAAATTAATAATCAAATTTGTAGAATTTTTTGCAGCCTAATAAAGAGAGATCAGGTAAGGAGAACTGCTCCATCGCGATCGACATTTTCCCCATATATTTCTGCTTGACCTAGGCTGTGATGTAGTGTCGGTGACGATGGTCGACGTTGCAGCTAATTAACTGGTGATCAGCAGGTGAAACTGTGAAGAGTACACTACTAATTTTTCTTGGGGAGAAATGCCATGGAAAAGGCTTTGGGTGTTTATCTTGTTGAGATGCTGATGATGAGAGGCTAGGAAAAGGCATATAGTTTGTCCATGATAACTAATATCACACAATTGGTGAGATTGTTACTCTGGACCTGAACGAACCCTACTCACAAGTTTTGCACTTTTGCTCGAACGCGCAATCCATATACATATACATAACAATGTTGTAGAGCTCTTTTGAGTAGAGTTTTTTTTGGTAAGCGATGTGGTGGTTTAGACCACCGCCCGACTATAGGAGTCACCCGGGTTCGACAGAGCAACCCCCCAAATAACCCAGAGAAAACCCTTCTGGGGGAGCGCATCTCCCCAAACCTTTTTAATAACCAGCGTGTCTCCGGCGCCAACCAGCCTCGAACCTCACCACACTGCACAGACGGGTGGGTGTCCATCTCGCTACAAGGCGTACATTGGTGTGTTGGGTGTATCAAAGAATGTGTCCCAAAGGTGCTTGATTGTTTACCCAAGAAAATCCAAAGATTTCCATCTCGATCGGGGTCAGATATGTATGCATTCAATTTTTTACGAAGAAAAAAAGGAGATTGGTAGATGGGTTTTTCCCTAGCTATTTCAGGCGTCTTAGCAAATAAAATTTAAAGATGTATGAAATTTCATGTCTCTCTTAATATCTCCATTTAAAATTTGTCCTTTTCTTAAAACATGGCTGGCTATCTTTAGAGAAGAAGAATTGATCTTGTTTATAAGCACATTATTCTCACTACTTTTAATGTGAGATTAAACTTACCTCTACATATATAGTCCCCTCTTAATGAGGAGAAAGGTATGTAGTTTTCTTGCAACAAGAAATTAATTTCTTTGTGTCTCCCAAAAGATATATCTCTATTTACGATTTCATCTTTTCCAAAGAAAATAGTTCTCTCGAGAGAAGAGGAATGGATCTACTTATAAGTACACATTTATTTTTACTACTTTTAACGTGAGACTTGTACAAAACTAATAATATTTCTTTCCGAGGAAATATACTTATCATTCGACTCTGTTAGGGAATAAAATGAGTTGAATTGCTTAGCCAACTTTGATTCGTCCATATCATGTATGCACAATATGGTGTGCAGTGGCGGATCTAGAATTTTCATTCAGTGAGTGTACCCTTAAATATATTTTTTGATCCAGTGAAATCACTAATGGTGAAACTTTACCTCACTAATAATGGAAATCTTTTGATCCAATGGGTCACATGACCCCACTGACCTCAAGGTGGCTCCGCCACTGAATGTGACAGGAGGTGGCAACTGATAGCGGTGATTGGCGACCACTAGCATGTAGTTATAAGCTGGTCAAGCAATCTAACTTAACTTCATTATCAATGTTCTATGGTAATTAAAATGGTGGTAGAAATCAAATGGTACCATGCAACAATTATTGCTCAATCATATATCTTATCGTGCACTCTTTCTAACATTAGAAATGATGAATAACTTAATAATTAAGATCTCTACATAAACTAAGTAATTTGCTGATTTCAAATCTCACATTATTACCTTTATATATATATATATATATATATATTCTTAAAATATCATCACCTCTGCTTAGATAGGGTTAAACAGAGCAGCTGGGAAGCCAAAAAGAAAATAAAAGAAAGAAAAAGGAAGCAAATTAGGTGCGACGATCGACGAAACATAAGAAATTAATCCTAATTTTACATTTCAAGTACGGATATTGCATGGCAGAGATAAATATGAACCTCAGCCAACACGTAATTCCCAGCTGCAGTGTCTGCAAACCACCAACATCGATCATGGGTAGGCTTCGATGATGGATCTTCGACCCAGGTCGACGGGAGTTACCTTGTAGTCGCTGAAGCCGGCGGCTGTGAGGATGCGCCGCCATTCCTTCTCCGTCCTCTCCGTCCCGCCCGTGTTGGCCAGCATGTGCAGGTCGAACAGGTGCTGCGCCTCCACCACCTCCCAATCGCCGCCGCCGCCGCCGTCACCCATAACCATGTCGATGATGATCACCTTCCCTCCTTGCTCCCTCGTCCGAGTGACCGCCGCTCTGCACCGCCGGAGTATCCTCACCGTCCTGTCGTTCCAGTCATGGTGCAGCACCCACTGTGTGCTCATATAAGTTAATTAATGACCTTCTATGAACAAAAGTCGATGCGGATGGTAGCAATGCGTCTGGTGAATTAAGAAAGGCAAAGAATTAGTTTCCCCGGATGGCCGGTTTATGTACCTTGAGAAGAACAGCGTCGGCCGCGGGGACGTGCTCGAACATGTCCCCCTCCACAAAGTCCACACCTCCACCGCCGGCGAGGAGGCGATAACATGCTCCAGCTCCAGGACTTGGCACCTCAGGTTCGGGAACGCATCCTTGATGGTCTTGGCCGACGTCCCGTTGCCCCGACGTCCACCAGCGACGTCAGTCCCTGGAAGACCTCCGGGGCTCCTTGGTCACCAGGGCCATGGCCACCTGGCATCGCATGCCATGGCGTTGTGAGCGTGCCATTGAACTCCGCGTCACTGCTGAGAGAGGCCCACAAGGTCTTACCGTGCGCGGTCTCAAACGCAGTGTCGCATTCCGGCCGCTCGCCCCGGAACCAGGCGGCCATGGAGTACCACGATGACACGAGCAGCGGATACGTAGCGATGAGTAAGAATGGCGCGGCAGAGTGGTGGGGCTGTCCTTGACCAGACAGCTCGAGAAGGGGGGGGGGAGACACTTATTCTTCTTCTTCGGCCTCCCTTTCCCCTTCCCCAGCCGCTGCCTTGATCACGCTGCGCTCGAAGCAGCCGAAGTGGGACAGAGCGTGCATGAGGCGGCGGAGAGCCCGGACCTTGCTGGCCTCAGCTACGCCCACAGTGGAGGCGAGTCGGAGAGGGACATGGGCCGCCGTGGCCGTGGATGGCGTCGGGAATCCGAGCTGGACGGCGACCACGAGTGACAGGGACCGAATGTAGCCCAAGGAATAGTTCCATACGCGCGTTTGCGCCGTCAGCAACTCCCTGTGCGTGGATCCCCTCCTGCCAGGCTTCGGGGCGTCTTCCCTCCTTGGATCGCCTTCTTCTTGGCTACTAGAGGTCTTCAGCTGCGCGACCTGAGAGGATCCTAATCCTTCTTGTCTCCTTTTGTTGATGAAAAAGCTGCTCGCTAACCCTAAATTAAGAACCCTAAATTAAGGAGAGTAGCCAGCTCAATCCCACATCATGTAGTGATCCACTATTGCTTGCAACCAATGGATACAATGTTAGTACGAACATTATTGATAACACATAAAATAAACCACTAATTAAAATATGTCACAATCTCATCATTCACGAGGGGTTTTTAATTTTTTTATTTCAATATTGATGTAACACAATTTTAATAGTGATAGTACCCATCAATCGCCGGTCATCCACTAACTTTCCACCTAATCTACTGGTCAGCCAAACACACCATGCAACTACAAAGCTGCTCCTAGTCTGCAATGAGTGCTTGTGATGACGGATGGTTACTGTCAACCTTTTGATGAGAATTTTCCTTTTTTATATGCGATAGATGAGTGGAGAGGGGCTTGTGATAGGTAAATTTAATGTTTAAAATTATATTATAAATTTATATGACGGATAAATATTAAAATACATTGTTTGTAATAATAAAGAGAACTCTTGTAATTAGACTCTTGAGTTTAGAGGTAGTAATATTATAGCGATTAGTAATTTAAATAATTAAATTAAAAATTTCTAAGTCAGAGCATGTGGAATGAGATTTTGATAATGATAATATATCTGAGATAATTAACTAATATAGCTATGTAGTAGTATTCTATCTCGGATTGGTTAAAAAGAACCCGAATAAATAAAAGTCCCAGCAGTAATAGGAAGGGAGTTCAAAGATTAGAACTTTTATAGGCCAAGTGTCTGAGAGAGGGGTGGAGTTTTGGTTGCCCAATCCAAGTTAATTATCTTGTGATAGTGCATATCATCTTCCTGTACTGCAACTCAAATGCCAGTATGATTTCCTTAATTAGGAGAGAGTCGGCTAAAGCTATTTGAGTTCTATAGATAGAGATGGTTAAATATGGTTGTGGTGCTGGAGGTTATTGTGGCTTCTAAGAGGACAGGTCGTTGTGTCCTGCAATAGAAGGGCCTATCGCGCGTGGATGTCCATATATATACTATACAGCAAGAGAAACCTGTTGTGAATACAGTGGGATAATGGCATCGAACATGGTAATTCAGCAACATGGAAATCAGTGCAAACCACATGGTAAACACAATAAAAAGTAACATGTACATAGGCGCATCCCACAAATGGAAATATGACATGAGATTATAGATAATAAGCATGACGATTACAATAAAATGAAAGCGCGAAAGACGACTGTGGAGGCGTTCCATAATGGAACTTGCCTTAGAGAAAGTATCGCTCCCACTATACGGTGCGATGGGGTCCGGCGACCTTCTCCCAGGGTACAACCACGAGACACGGATCGTTCTCGCACAATAGCGATTCGTAAGCGAAAGCTGTATAGAAACCAAATCCTCTACTACGGAAAAGCTAGGGCAGGAAGCACGCACCGAACACGGAGAGAGCGTCCGACGATGACCGCAGCAGCCGAAACCGAGAGCGACGGCGAAGACGCAACCGGACGGGAAGGCGACGACGGAGCGCGGAGACCTCGCCGGTAGGCAGTCCGGACGGGAAGGGGCGAGAGAGAGAGCAGCAGGGTCGCGAGCGGTTCCTCCAGACGAAGAGTCAACAGGCGTTTCAGATTTCGGTAACCACGATTAGGGAGACCCTAATCACTATATGAGACGCCTCACGCCCGCAGAACCCAAGACAATGGGCCGGTTCAGGGAACCGGTCTAAACAGGCCCAATCTCTCCAAGAAAAGGGGAAAAACGCAAAAATAAGAAGCAAAAAGGTACCAAGGTAAGCCGGCTGGACCACGTCATCACGCGCGCGCGCCGCCCAGCCCGGCCGGCGGCGCGCGTGTGTGATATGGTCTAGCATAACTCCACCTTGTCTATAAGAATAGTCCCATGGACATTAGGGGTTATGAAGCCCTTAACTCCTTAGGGGTATCCCATGTGGGACTAAAGACCCCTCACATAAGGACAACATAACACAACTTTTGAGGTATCTTTTACTTTATCAAACTCTTGTGTTTTTTTTCTCCCTTTCTTAAAATTGCCCCTCATATAACCCTTTTTTACCCAACATTCCCACACAAACACAAGGTTTGATAATGAGGAACAAACTCAGAGGATAAACATACCATGCTTTCAGTAAAGGTACCTTTCGGGTTTGAACCTTACCTAAGTATTCCAAATCTGACTCCCACAGAATCGAAGTGAACTAAGTCTTGAACTTGATTCTTTAGGTGAGAGTTGTCAAAGGAAACAACATGATATAGGTTAAGATAGTAATCGTAAAGGTGGCGCCTTCTGGCCATGCGCCCTTTCCTGTATCATAAGTACATTCAAGAATAACCCAATCCTTAACTGCGGCCTCACAGTAGTACTCATTTAGGTGGCTTCTCCAAGGATGCACTGCTTACATCCTGCCTTACCAGGCTTGAACCCATTAAGAGTATACAACTCAACCTAATCTTGCAGTCATTGGCACTAGCTTTAGGATTCAGGGGAGGAACTCAGATATGAGATATCTAATAATTTGAGTGCCTACAGTTCTCTCAATCAGCTTGTTATTACCCATTGAACCTTCTTTGTAGGATCTCTACTCAGATAGGTTGGGTTGCTACTGAAGGAGAACTTCTGATGGGTTTCAGTCCCATCCCCATCCTAAATTTCTGGACTTGAATTTTATTCAGTCCCTTAGTCAGAGGATCAGCTGTGTTGTCCTTGGTACCAACAAAATCCACAGCCATCACTCCCTGAGACACTAACTCCCTCACAGATTTCAATCTGAGTTGGATGTGTCTCCTTTCTTTCTGATTATACTTGAACTTTTGATCTTGGCAATTGTAATCATATTATCACAATGCACAGATATCGCAGGTATAGGCTTACTCATCAAGGGAAGTTCAGAAAGAAGACCCTTGATCCATTCAGCCTCCATACCAGTAGTGTTCAAAGCACACAGCTCAGCTTCAAAAGTAGACCAAGACAAGATGGTTTGCTTAGTCGACCTCCAGGCGACAGCACCACCTCCCTGGGTAAAGACATATCCTGTGACACCATTGCTCCCTGAGTTTTCAGCTATCCATCTTGCATCACTATATCCTTCAAGGATAGCAGGGAATTTCCCAAAATGCAAGCCTAGAGTCATAGTACCTTTCAGGTACCTCAACACTCTATCCAAGCCTTCCCAGTGAGTATGGTCAGGACAGCTAGTGTATCTACTGAGTTTAGACACTGCATATGAAATGTCAGGTCTAGTACAGTTTGTAAGATACATTAAGCTTCCTTACTTGGGAATACCGCAATTGAGACACAGGAATCCCATTCTTATTCTTGCAGAAAACTCTAGAAGGATCATAGGGTGTAGAGACAGCTTTGCAATTCTGATAGCCAATTTCTCTAACACTTTCTCAATATAATGAGACTGAGAAATAGCTATCCTTCAGCTGATCTAGTCAGCTTTAGTCCAGAATTACACTAGCTTCACCCATATCCTTCATCTCAAAGTTTCTACTCAAGAATGATTTAGTCTCAAGTATCATTCCAAATTGTTCGAACAACAAAATATCATCTACATACAGACATAGGACAACACAATCATCACCATTTATCTTGTAGTAGACACACTTATCAGATTCATTGACTTTAAAGCCAAATGACATGATAGTCATGTCAAATTTTTCATGCCATTACTTAGGGCTTGTTTCAATCCATATAAGGATTTAACAAGTCTACAAACTTTGTTTCCACTACCAGGTGTTGTAAACCCTTCAGGCTGATCCATATAGATCTCTTCATCAAGATCACCATTAAGGAAGGCAGTCTTCACATCCATTTGATGGATGGTCAGATCATATATGGAAGCCAAAGCAATCAGTACCCGAATTGTGGTAATTCTGGTTACAGGGGAATAGGTATCAAAATAGTCTATCCCCTCCATCTGTTGAACCCCTTAGCAACTAACCTAGCTTTAAACTTGTCAATGGTCCCATCAGGATTTAACTTCTTCTTGAAGACCCATTTGCATCCAATGGTCTAGAACCAGGAGGAGGATTACCAACTCCCAAGTGCCATTAGCGATTATGGAATCCATTTCGCTCTTTATGGCTTCCTTCCATGCCGTGCCTCAGGAGAGGCCATGGCATCCTTGAAGGTAGGAGGATCACCCTCGATTTGGAAAGCAATAAAATCACTTCCAAAATCCTTGGCAATCTTTTGTCTTTTACTCCTTCTAGGTTCTACTTCCTCTTCCTGACTATCAAAATCAGGATGAGAGTTGGATGCACTTGCCCCCACATTTGTCATCCTTTCCACATGATCTGGAATGGATGAAGATGTGGATGGCCCAGTCTCAGAAGACACAGATTGAGGTAAACCAGTCTTCATGGGAAACACATTCTCAAAGAATGTAGCATCACGAAACTCAACTATGGTGTTAACATCTATGCCAGGAATCTCAGACTTAATCACTAGAAACCTGTATGCATAGCTGTTTTCAGCATAGCCTAGAAAGACCGTGTCAACTGTTTTAGGTCCCAGCTTTTTCCTCTTGTGTTCAGGGACAAGTGCCTTAGCTAGGCACCCCCACACTTAAGGTATTTCAAGCTAGACTTTTTATTTCTCCAAAGTTCATATGGACTACTATCTTTATGTTTCAGGGGAACATAATTCAGAATACGGCAAGCCGTATTCAATGCTTCCCCCCACATATAGTTAGGTAGTCCTGAACTCTGCAGGAGAGAGTTGACCATGTCTATGAATACACGATTCTTTCGTTCAGCTATCCCATTAGACTGTGGGGAATAGGGGGCAGTTGTCTCATGAACAATGCCATTTTCTTGGCAATATTCACTAAACTGGTTGGAGGTATATTCTCCACCCCTATCAGACCTCAACCTCTTAAGCACCCGACCTTTTTGTGTTTCTGCTTCTTTCTTAAAGATGATAAACTTCTGTAAAGCCTCATCCTTAGACTTAAGCAAATACACATAGCAGTATCTACTACAGTCATCTATAAAGGTAATGAAATACTTTCTATGATCCTAGTCAATATGCCATTAAATTCACAGATATCAGAATGCACAAGATCCAGAATTTCTGAATCTCTCACTACAGACTTAAACGGCTTTTTGGGCTGTTTAGCCTGTACACAGATATCACACCTTTTAGAATTATCAATAGCATAATTAGGAATCAATTTCAGGTTCAATTTGTTTCAAAGAATTGAAATTAATATGTCCTAAACGTCCATGCCATAATTAGATGAATCAACGACATTATATGCCACAGAAACAGATGTAGAAACAACATCAACATCTAAACTTTTATTCATCACATGGTTCACATACACTTTAAACAACCCATCAGATAAATAACCTTTACCAATAAAAGTTTTCTGACACAAAATAACAACTTTATTACATTTAAGTTCAACTCATAACCCTCCCTAACCAACCTAGAACCTGATAAAATATTCCTCCTAACATTAGGAACATGGTGCACACTGTGAAGAGACAGCACACGTCCTGAAGTAAACTTCAGATCCACGCGCCCAATTCCCATCACGGTAGCAGTGCTGCCATTACCCATCGTCACGGAGCAATCACTGTGGCCTGATAAGACACAAAGTTAGCCCTGTCAGCACATAAATGCACATTGGCTCCAGTGTCTACTAACCACTCATTAGGTTCATAAATAGTAAATAGTTGAGGGTTTAGAGAGACATACGTGTCACCAGAAGAGTCTCCACCGGTCACTACATTGACCTGAGCTGGATTTTCAGCAGTCTTATGGGTCAACTTTTCTTTCCGTTTAGGGCAATCCCCACGGAAATGACCCTTTTGACCACACACCCAGCATTCTCCACACTTCTTCTTCTTCTGAATTTTTCCTTTGGGTTTCATTTGTGTAGTTGAACCTGTCTTGGTTTGCCTTTGACATCTTTATTCTTATATTTTACCATAAGATTGCACTAGCCTCCACAGGCATCCCTGGTTTCTCCTTTCTATGTCCTCTTCAATGGCAATGGCTCTCATCAAGTCATCAAGAGAAATAGATCCCTTTCTATGTTTGAGAGCCATTCCAAAGTCCTGCCAGGTCTTTGGAAATTTCTCAATTATGCACATGACTTGAAATTTTTCAGGGAGTTTCATATCACCCTCTGCCAACCCGTGATCATAAGGAGAAACTCATGTGCCTGTTCGGCTACAGATCTGTCCTCCAACATGTGAAACTTGAGGAACTTGCCGACGGAATACTTTTCCAGACCTTGGTCCTCGGTATTGTATTTCCAGTCAAGTTCATCCCACAGTGCCTTCGAGGTTAGGAATGTAGAAGAACTATAGACATCAAACAGGACATCTGACAGTGCAGTCAGTGTGCACCCATGTCCAAGTCTATCTTTCTCCTTCCATTCCTCAGCCTTTGTTGCACTTGCAGAATCACCCTCAATCACTTTAGGGGGATCAGACTCTATAACCGAGATCAACCCGATCATTGTGAACCAAATCTTCATCCGTTGTTGCCAACGTTTGAAGTGTTGCCCTGCAAATTTCGCAGGCATACCAGACATGTCCACTTTCGGGCTAAACGATGAGGATGAAGCCATGGTCAATACTTTCTCTAAGACTGTTGTGAATACAGTGGGATAATGGCATCGAACATGGTAATTCAGCAACATGGAAATCAGTGCAAACCACATGGTAAACACAATAAAAAGTAACATGTACATAGGCGCATCCCACAAATGGAAATATGACATGAGATTATAGATAATAAGCATGGCGATTACAATAAAATGAAAGCGCGAAAGACGACTGTGGAGGCGTTCCATAATGGAACTTGCCTTAGAGAAAGTATCGCCCCCACTATACGGTGCGATGGGGTCCGGCGACCTTCTCCCAGGGTACAACCATGAGACACAGAATCGTTCTCGCAAATAGCGATTCCGTAAAGCGAAAGCTATATAGAAACCAAATCCTCTACTACGGAAAAGCTAGGGCAGGAAGCATGCACCGAACACCGGATGGAGAGAGCGTCCGACGATGACCGCAGCAGCCTGAACACCGGAGAGCGACGGCGAAGACGCACCCGGACATGAAGGCGACGACGGACCGCGGAGACCTCTCCAGTAGGCAGTCCGGACGGGAAGGGGCGAGAGAGAGAGCAGCAGGGTCGCGAGCGGTTTCTCCAGACGAAGAGTCAACAGGCGTTTCAGATTTCAGTAACCACGATTAGGGAGACCCTAATCACTATATGAGATGCCTCACGCCCGCAGAAACCAAGACAATGGGCCGGTTCAGGGAACCGGTCTAAAAAGGCAATCTCTCCAAGAAAAGGGGAAAAACAAAATAAGAAGCAAAAAGGTACCAAGGCAAGCCGGTTGGACCACGTCATCACACGCGCGCGCCCGCCCAGCGGCCCGGCCCGGCGGCGCGCGTTGTGTGATATGGTCTAGCATAACTCCACCCTTGTCTATAAGACATAGTCCCATGGACATTAGGAGTTATGAAGCCTTAACTCCTTAGGGGTATCCCATGTGGGACTAAAGACCCCTCACATAAGGACAACATAACACAACTTTTGAGGTACCTTTTACTTTATCAAACTTTTGTGTTTCTTTTCTCCCTTTCTTAAAATGCCCCTCATAAAACCCTGTTTTTACCCAACAAAACCTTGGGAGCTGATCGTGGTTCTTGGGGTTCATCAATTGTCGGAAATAAGATAGGATGATTTACCTGAATTCCTATAGCATGCATGTCTGGTTTAATTTATTTTGTTTTTCGAAACTTCCGTAATAAGATAAATATATGTAACCATTAAGTCATGATATGTAGATCGGATTATTTTGCATGGCTTGGTTTTTACATCAGTTTTATGATATGATTGCATATGCATAATGGTTCTATTTCATTATTATGCATATGTCAATTTGTTTAATTCGAATATGTATGAAACCATAAGTTTCTTAACGACCTTAGAAATCCGACCCTCGATCCCATCAAGGATCCATTTTTTATGTCTCCATCCACGGATTCGAGGGACCGTGGGAAGAGATGAACGATCAGTCTAACAAGATATGTAAAGAAAATAAATAACAATTATAGCACTAGAAATGTATGAGCAAGTGAAAATAAACACAAGATATGTAGTATAAGTCTGGTACGAGTCTCAAACATAATAGTATAAGTAAAAGAAAAGACATAACTTTAAGGGGCATACTCACTACGGCCCTATCTCCTCTGCCCGCCGCGCAACTTGCTACTATTGTGAAGTCACATCTAGAAAGGAAGGGAGTGAGCCTCATGAAGAAGCCCAGTAGAGACTACCAATCACCCATTGGTTATAACAAGTAAAATAGATATATAATTAACGAATAATAACAATAACAATCTATTCTACCAAATTAAAATGCGGAAAGAAGGGCTACTACAAAAAAACCAGTCGGGAAACACTACATGACCGAAAACCTCGTGTAAACAACTCATTACGACTAACACATGGCTATAAATAGATGGAGGAAGATCCATCTGGACAACAACATAACCACAGAAACCAACTATTACTAGTCAACTGGTCAGGAGTGCCACATCGTCTTACTCGACACAAGTCCGGACATGTCGTCCTCCCGTCGAAGTGAGGCTGTGGAACTCAAAAACTACAACAATTGCCGCAGTCTGGAGCCCGAACTATAGTCCCACGATTGGCGCCTCTAAATGGTTTTGATACAACTGTTGCACCCTACGGTCCACAACTCTGACTGGGTACTCTGGCACTAACAAGTCTGACGCAACATCTTACTATGTGTAGTCTAGTACATGAGACGGATCTGGCATTTATCTCATCATTTGTGAAACGTGGAACACGGTGTGTACATCTGACAACTCGGCAGAAAAGCTAATTAGTACAAGACCTCACCAACCTGCTCCAGAATAGGAAAAGGTCCAATGTACCTCGGGTTGTGTGTGCTTGTCCCTCTTCCAAAACCTCAAAACCCACCCCCTTGGATGGTAAGATCCGTAATAACACAAAGTCATTTGCCTTAAACTGCAAGGCCTCTTACGGATGTCTGTATAGCTCTTGTGCCTACTATGTGCTGTCTACAACCTCTGCTGATAGTCTGATAGTCTCTGAACACCACTATACTAGTTGTGGCCAAAGTTGCCTCTCTCTATCTTTGTGCTTTGCCAGGTAATGGTCCTGGAGGTCTAATACAGTGTCTTGTATGACACCATCCTAATGTTGGAGTGATAGTTGTTGTTGTATGCACAACCATGGGAAGGTGTGTCTCCACGTGACACCCCAGTCTAGGCAATACGCTCTCAACATGTCTATATGATCCGCTCTGACTATCCATCTATCTAAGGATGATAAGCAGAGCTCAACTCATCAACTCCTGACAAGTACCCTCTTAAAGTTGCCCCAAAAAACCGAAGTAAACTAGATCTCTATCTGAAACTATGAAATTTGGAACTCCGTGCAACAAAACTTCGTTGTCCACGAACAATTTGGCAAGTTGTCAATTGACCAAGATGATCGACTAGCAAGAAACGAGTTGTATCTTTGTCAGATGATCCACAATTACCAAATATTGTCGTGTCATTGTCGGGTACGAGGTAGGCTAGCTACAAAGTCCATGGTGATGTTGTCCCATGTCCACTCAGGAATGGACAACAATTGGAGATCACCACTAGAACACTGATGCTCTACCTTCACCTGCTGACAGATAAGGCAATGGCTGGAGTTTACCACTAGAATCGACTCTTAGTCATGATCGAGTCTTAGAGAGAATTAAATCTTAGTAATAATCGAGTCTCAAATAGAATTGAGTCTTAGTTATAATTGAGTCTCAAATAGAACCAAGTCTCAACCAAATCAAGTCTCATAAGAATCAAGTCACACAATCTCACAAGAATCGAGTCCCATAATCACATTAGCATCGAGTCCTAGTTGTTATGAGAATCGAGTCTTATATGTTATGAGAATCGAGTCTAAGTTACTTATGAGAATTGAGTCCCTATTTATTCAGAATCAAGTCTTACATTGTTGGAGAATGAGTCCTTGACTTATAAGACTTGAGTCTCATAAGTATTGAGTCTCAAATTGTGAAAGAATCGAGCCTCAAGTTGTTAATGAATTGAGCCTCTGATTGTTAAAGAATCAGGTTGTCATGCCCCGCCATTTAGCAGCGGATAAATCGGGGAGGCATGAACAACGAGTATAATAACGTAAATTGCGCATATATTCGCAATATCAGAGCAAACTAATGGACAATAATGGCAATAACTCTCTATTTTATTGATAATGAATGTAAACTATTACAACCACTAATTCAGAGCCAAAACATAGGGCTCAATGACTTCATTACATTTGGAAATGATAACTAAGCAACTATCTAAACTAACTCTAGGGTACTGGGGACAATCCATCGCTATGACTCCAGGACGTCATCACTCCAGTCCAATCCCGTTATTGTGTGTAAGGTCATCACTTGACTTACCTGAAAACACAATAACAAATAACGAAGGGTGAGCGATAATGCTCAGTAGGACTTAATATCTCGTGTAAACAAGCATGCTTTAAGTGATTAATGTCTTGTAAAATACGTCAACTAGAGAGAACGATCAAGTATAGTCAAGAGAGTAATAGTACAAGATACAAAGTGAACGATATACATTTTAAAAGATTATTGCAAACTAGGATGATAAAGAACTGGCCATGCAACGAGATAGCGTGTAACGAGATAGCATGTATGGTTGCACAACAGTGCACTAGTCACGATAGCAAGTAACGTGTGTTTGGTTGATCATTTTATCAACGAGAAAGTCTAGTATCGTGATTGATTGATTGATTGTCTAGATTAAATCTTGATAGTCATGCGTTTGGTGTATGCCATCACCTGATCATTAGACCCCCGCGAGTATAAGCCTTCAGGTGCTCCTCCCAAGGACCAGATCGGTACCCTTATAATGTTGCCTAGATAGTCATGTTTGTTATCTTAGACAATCAATTGATGGCCAAGTAGAGTACCAAGAATAGATGAGAGTAGTAGATGAACTAGATGAGAGTGTAGAGAGAACGTGAATAGATGAGAGGATATAGTTAGTAGATGAGATAGGGACATTTCCGTAAAAGGACGAGAAACACATGATAGTAACGGTTGCACGGCACCAGGCGGGTACCGGCAGTCTGGTAGAAGTCACAACCGTCCCCTTAGCCGTGCCGTGTACACATGTCAGGTAGTCCGGTGTGAACCCAAGACAATAAGGAATATACTAAGGTTTGGATCGTACTGATCCCTAAGGTGTAACGGGTTTTGGGGTACA
Source organism: Colocasia esculenta (assembly GCA_014218235.1). Taxonomy (NCBI): domain Eukaryota; kingdom Viridiplantae; phylum Streptophyta; class Magnoliopsida; order Alismatales; family Araceae; genus Colocasia; species Colocasia esculenta. The sequence goes on along the minus strand of JACBKR010002691.1, from coordinate 6,862 downwards.
ACCAGTTCGTTGACTAAGGACGTGCGCCAAAGCCAAAAAGATTACGGAGGTCTTGACAAGGAGTCCCTAGTCCAGTCGAGACTATTCCCGATGGAGAGGTGGTCCAAGTCAAGAGAAAGTGTGTAGAAAACGGGTCCGTCGTGCCTCGAGTGCTTGAAGGCCGAGGGAAACGATAACGGTCGATGAAACACCCGAGTAAAACGAAACAAGTATAATTAATCAAATAGGAATTTAGTAATTAATTTCACTTAATTACCAGATGTATTATTGAGTGAATTATCAAGGTCTCATGGCAATTAATAATGTTATGTGTGTGCAAGTGTAAAGAAATCTTGAGAATATGATAGATCGTGCAATTGACTTTTAAATAATATATTTCATGCGATTATTAACAAATATAATTAATCAAATTGTTACTGTTCAAAACAGTACATGATTAGGGTTAAACTTGAGTCATATAGCTTAATTGACAAGGGCATGAGAGCTATTTCATGTTCTGGCCGAAATCTCCAAATTGCGGCGGACCTACCCATCGCGGTTTAAGTCGCGACAGGGGTCGGACGCGACACGGGGCCTGGCCGGTCTGGCCCTGTCCGGAGTGAATTGCGGCGGCCTATGCCGCCGTGTTCTTGACGTGACGTTAATGGCCGGCGCGACCCACTGATATCGCGGCGGATCGCGCCGTCGCGATAATAGGTGGGATTGCCCTTTTTCCCTTTTTTCCGGGCAAGTCCTCTGTGGTACAGAGACGTTCTAAATTCATATAAAATAGTACGGTGATCCAAAAAGCACGAAACTAGTTTTAAACGAAAGTAGGACTGTATATCTATCAACATGCACGATTAATTGAAAAAGGACAAAGTTTGGATATGCATTAATCGGTTTAATTTTCGATGACCTAAACAGGAGCAGTCAGGGTCAATGAATTAATTTGAGATGATACATAATACGAAACCAGGGGCGTTCGAAAGCTAACACGATATAGTATTTTAGAGAATTTTCTCATAGCAGGGCATCAAGTATGCACGAAGTGTAAGGTAACTTGAAGAGTGGGTACATGCAATAGACAGAGATTCAAGATTTAATCTCCCTCATGGGAGATCGAAATCGAGCAAGACTAGGGCGTTTGAAAGATAATAAGATGCAGTATACACGATAATTTTATTGACTGAGAGCAAGTACATGTGGGGAATTAGAGAAAACATGAGATTTTAGTTCATGGTAACAGCAGGAATTCACGAATTTATTCGCTCAAAGGATGAGCGAAATACAAAAAACCATAGGGCTTTTGAAGAGTACATGAAGTCTACCTAGGGTAATTATTTCATGATTTTAGCTTGAGAGATTGCCTACCTTTTTTGTGGAGTAAGAAAAAACCTAGTTCGGATGGCGAAAATCAGAAAATCCAAGCTCCAAGCCTCCTCCCTCCTTGCTCTCCTCATCCCAGCCACCTCCTTCATTCTCAGAGTTCCAAGAACGAAAATGGGTTGATAGGGTCAAATGAGAGGTGTATATGGTGGTAATAGAGTCCATACAACTCCAAACTCTCTCTTCTCTCCTAAATTTCAAATTTTCACTTTTATCTACCTATTTTTCCTCATTTATCTACCTAAAAGGGTTGGGGAGAGAGCTACATTCGTGGCCATGGGGTTAGGATGAGGTAAGACGTCTTATTTTGGATAATTACCATCATTTTAGGCATATCTCACTCTTATTAATTATAAATTAATTAACTCCGAATTTCTTATTTTCTCCCCCTTTCTATCACTTATCCATCCATTGGCTTGGGAGAACACCAATTCGTGGCTAAGAAGTTGGGTAGGTCTAGGATTCTTTTTAAGCTACTTATGAGTCATATTAGTACTTTAGTGACCCTTTAATTAAGAGTAATATAATTACGAATTTCCTTATTTAATATGAGTCTCCTATTTTTATCCTATTTCCTCTTATCAAAAGTCTCTTTTAGATTAAGATAGAGTCCTATTGAGTTGGGCTAGGGTTAGGACTCTTTTTAAGATAATTAGGAGTTAAAATAGTCATTATCTACCCCTTTCATTTATAATAATTTTAGGTACGAATTTTACTAATTAACTCCCATCCAATTGGACTTTTCACATTTGGGCCCATCATTTCAGACTTGGACCACTTGTGCAACCCATTTTCTATTTAAATTACTTTTATCCTAATTTAAATCCATTTATCATATTTATTCTATTGATTTCTTCTTTAAATTCAGTGTAATATTATTTATTCTAATATTTCTAACCTTTATCCATCCTTCGACTCTGATTTTTTACCCAGTAACTTAGATACAACTTAAATGTAGGACATACACTTATTTTTACTTAATGGTTTAATTATCTTTATTAACTAATTTATTCATGGGCCAAGATTGTCTGTGGTCCGATTATCCTAATGGGCTATCAACCCATATTATTTAAGTCTAACCACATGTTATTTTTAATTTATAGCCCATTCGGCTCATAAAATAATGGGTTCTCCGACTTATTCCTAATTACGATAATAAGTCGCATAAATCTTAAACTTAGTCTAATGAATTTTTTATATCCCAATTCAATGATGGGTCATAGAGGGTATATTTAAGTACATTATTATTTTTACAGAATTTTTATATGGGTTTATACGCACGTGATAATAATACGTACTTTTTTAACCGGTTGAATTTATTAATCGATAAAATTTAATTTATCCATAATTTTTAATTAATAAATTTTTTGAGGTACTACACAGGGTGTATAAGATTCAACTCTCAGCTAAGAATCAACTCTTAGTTATAAATGACTCCCAATTATCAATAATCAACTTCTAGTGATATTTAAAAATCAACTTTCAATGTTAATTAAGAATTGACAATGTTATTTAACAATTGAATACCATTATAAATCGACTCTCAGAGCTGATTGGAAGCAAATCTATCACAATGTGCGAAGCTGATAGAGATACATGCCTACTTATTTGTTTAATGCCAACTATATTGTGTCGGCCTCTCCAAAGGATGTTGGGGGAGTTCAAAGACATGAGAGCCACAAGATATGGGGATAAGGTTTCAAGAAGAGATGGATAATCTACATGCTTAGGGCCTACACGTCTAAAGCCGATAGGAGGTGATACGCCTTGTATCGTTGTCGAGGTGGTTGGTTTTATAGAGGGTTGGTGGAGGTGTTGTTAGGATTGTAGAAAGGATGAATGGACGGTTTCCCAAACTATTGATGGCTTCCACTTGTTTAATATTTTGCACTCCTTCGATGACAGGCCCTGGGTTTTTAGGGGGGACTTGGGCTTTGATGCTTCAAACCATAGAATGGATGAATCGGGAGTCTTTCATTAATTGGGTTAGATGAATCGGGACTACCATAGAGTGGTGAAGTGTGTGGTTGTCACAATGATGTTCCTGCATGTGTGGGGGTGGCCAATGGATATTTGTAACTTCACCTTCTCATCCTTTATAATAGGTATGTGAACTTAGGTGGCTATACACCTCCACCGCATAGGCATATGTGGCAGTGTCCTCATCCGCTTCGTTTTAAGCTATCAAATCAGTAAATGAGTACTCAGGCCCCTCTGTCATGGAAGTGTGCAAGGAAATATTAACCTCTCTTTGACCATAATAATTTGTTGGCCTCTTCAGAGGGAGGGTAAAACCTTTCAAGTATTGTGCCTTCAAACGATGCAAGAAAACAAACCTTGGCATTAATAAATGCCTCAATATAATAGTAAATGCCCCTATAGGTCTTAGAGAATTTCTAATACATTTAGGGCACTTTTGAAAGTCCTCCAGAAGCTGTGTCCTAACAGACTTTTGGGACTCTTTCTTTTAAATGCCCCAAAAAATTTTATAGGGGCACTTTTAAATGCACTAATTAGTAGCAATAGAGACACTTCCCTATAATTTCAACTATAGAAGAATTAGGATTGGTTTGGAGCTTGTGGATAACAGGAGCTCACTTGCCCATATGCCCTCAAAGGAGCCATGGGCTGCACTTGATATAATGGTACAGAATATTGGTGAGGGAGGTGGGTGGAAGGTGAGACTATACTGTTCTCTCGGAAAGCAAATTTTCATGGCTGAATAGGAGCATTTTCTTGTACGCCTGTGGGTGTAAAATTTGGTGTGCAGCCGTGAACCTACTCTAGAAATGCAAACAAAATCCTAACCGCAATACATGCTCAAAGAGATTAAAGAGATTAAGAGAGATCAAAGAGGGGAAAATATGAAGATAGAGGCCCAAACACCATGGATGTTTTGAGGATGACTTTGGGCACAACATCACCACTCCCAATACTTGTATGGCTTCAACTCTCACCCCTTGAAGACGTAAGAAAAATTTAGTGCACTTGATTTTACAACTTTGCACTGTTGCCCGTTGGCTAACCCAGAGGGGGGTGAATGGGTCTTTAAAAATTTATCTGATAAAAACCTGAACTCAAACAAACAAAGAGTTCTTGAAAGGATTAGTAATAGTTAGTAGAAACAACAATCACACAAAGAAGACAATCACACAACACACAGATTTATCCTGGTTCGGATCTCCTCTCCTTAGAGTCCTACGTCCAGTCCCTGAGCAATCCTCAGGATTTCACTAACTGGGTACAGTCCCCCTATGGACAAAAACACACCACCCAGCTTAGCTGGTCTTCCTTCACCCCTGAAGGGAACACACCCTGGCAACACCAGGTCTTCCTTCACGCACGAAGGGAAAAAACCCCACCCTGGACCACCAGTCTTCCTTCACACACGAAGGGAATGACACCACCCTGGAAACCACCAGGTCTTCCTTCACACACGAAGGGAATAACACAGAAAATTCTTGAGAGAAAAAGACTAGCCCCTAGATCAGCTTTTACAAAACTCAATCTGAGCTACAACACTGAGAGACGAAGATCTACACAAAGTGCACTCTCTCAGAACTAAACTAGCTCTTCCTTAATTTTTCTTCTCACAGCACAGGGAGCTAAGAGCCAAGATCGAAAGGACTGAATTTTGGCTCTAGAGAAAAATTTGAAGACTTGAAAGCTGCAGAGTTCTAGCCGCTCTTCAATATGAATTGAATTTTCTCTCTTACTTGTCTTACGGCTTCATCTTGTATTTGTATCTCCGATTTGAATGAGGACAAGGAGATGACCGTTGTCTCACAGCTTTGGTGTACGTTAGACTGAAGGTTTTGTGGAAGCTTCCTGTCAACATCTTTTGTTCTTTGGAGCACGCAAGAGATAAGATCTTCTGATTTGCTTGTAGTTCCTTCTGTGTCCGTTGTTGTAGGATAGTACATCCTTAAGGTTCTGCAAGTTGAGCTTTAATGGTAGACAGCTATACTATCTCCAGATGTCAATCAACGTCAAAGCAGATAGACACAAATATGGTAGTATACTTTATCGTTCTAAAAGATGCATGCAGAGTATACACCAGAATGGAGATATGTTCTGTGTCCATGCAGAGATACGTTCAGTTTTTAAATGCATGGCAGTCAATCAGACGAGATGCGACTTTGACTATTCACGTAGATTAATCAAAAAAAAAAACGTTTAATTAAATGGAAACATGACTTATGCAGTCGTTGTGAAAATCTGATAGAATCGTTATGATCAAGTTGCTGTAGACTGATAAGAAGTCGTTATGATAACTTATGAATCGTTATCACAACCAAGTCGTTCTATAACAGATGATAAAAAAATCGTTATAAACATGGCAAGTCGTTGTAACTTTCTAAAGAATCGTTATGAAACATGGCAAGTCGTTGTAACTTTCTAAAGAAATCGTTATGACAACTTACAGAGTCGTTTATGACGAGCAAGTCGTTATAACTTCTGAAGAAGTCGTTACGATAACTTACAGAGTCGTTATAATGAGCAAGTCGTTATAACTTCTGAAGAAGTCGTTACGATAACTTACAGAGTCGTTATAATGAGCAAGTCGTTATAACTTCTGAAGAAGTCGTTACGATAACTTACAGAGTCGTTATAATGAGCAAGTCGTTATAACTTCTGAAGAAGTCGTTACGATAACTTACAGAGTCGTATAATGACAAGTCGTTATACTTCTGAAGAAGTCGTTACGATAACTTACAGAGTCGTATGATGAGCAAGTCGATATAACTTCTGAAGAAGTCATTATGATAACTTACAGAGTCCGTTTATAATGAGCAAGTCGATATAACTTCTGAGAGTCGTTATGGCTCTCTGAGAAAGATGTATGTAAGACTTACCACAAATGCTTGACTTTCTTGGGTAATTCCTGTGTATTGGCTAGATAAACAAGGTTAGAGAAACTTTTGACAGTGTTTGTTTATCACCAAATAGGCAAGTAATTAATTTAAAATACATGGGGATGGACTGTTCATCAATCTCCCCCTTTTTGGTGATGACAAACTATGATCAATATTTAAGTAGTACTGAGTATTAAACATTAAAGTACTGAGTCATGATTCAGGAATGTGTCAGATACAGTAGTAATCATTCCCCCCCTTTTTGTCATTAAGCAAAAGCAAAAGGAAAGAGACAAAGAATAAGAGACAAGAGGAGAAGGAGCACAATCCATTCATTAAGATTGAGGAGGTACAGGCAAATAATAAGCAGGAGAGAGAAGGGAGGCATAATGAGAAAGCTTCCCAGGCTTGCTCTTCCTGACGCTTGAAGATTGCCTAAAGGCACCGCTCTCAATGGAGAAGGATGGTCCCATGATTGGAGCCATCTTGGATAGATAGAGGCTGCGCTGCTTGTTAAGAAACAGGTCATACTCGTCTGGATCCATGGAGGAGCAGGTGATGATTGTTTTACACAAAACTTGCACAGGCAAGAAACTGATCCATGGTGACAGAGTAGAAAATCTGTTTGTCCTTGAGTT
>JACBKR010002690.1:0-33588 GCA_014218235.1 Colocasia esculenta | reverse complement strand
GTGTCATAGCGATGGAGTGTTCTTAGACCTTAGAGTATAGTTAGATATTTGCTTATTAATCCTTTCCAAATATAATGATGTTATTAAGACCTATGTTTTGGCTCAGAATTAGTGGTTGTAATAGCTAGTTGATTTATCAATAAAATAAAGGGTTTTTGAAATTATTTTTATTTAGATGCTCTGATATTGGCGACTGTGTGCAATTACGTTACCATGCACGTTGTTCATGACTTCCGATTTATTCCGCTGCTAAATTGACGGGCATGACAAGACAACTCCCTAGATTTGAGAAGGATCACAACTGGGTCAAAAAAAGTATCTTCTGAGAATTGCCTTATCGGTCAACTCTTCTTATATGACATAACTCGACGTCATGCATGTTCAAAAGAATGCCTTTGATAATGTATTCAACACCATTATGGACATAAAAGGCAAAACAAAGGACATGTGAATGCTCGTTTAGACTTGAAAATACTTTATAAACATAAAAACTGGAACTTCTTGATAGAAATAGTACAATAGTTAACCAAAAGCAATTTACGCCCTTGGAGCTGCACAGATTAAAGAAGTATACTTTTGGCTAAAACAATTTGATTTCCAGATGACTATTGTCCAACATTGCTCGTTGCGTGAATACAAATGAAGGAAAAATATATGGAATGAAAAGTCATGACTGTCCCATTGTAATCCGTGATATTTTGCCGAAGCCGATATAGGGAGCAGTGACCAAGTTAAGTATGTTTTTCAAGATTTTATGCATCAGAGCTCAGACATTAAGATGTGGAAACTATTGAACATAATGTGATTACGACAGTTTGAGACTGGAAAAGATATTTCCACCGCGATTCTTCGATTCTATGGAGCACCTGCTTATACACCTACCATACGAGGCTAAAGTTAGTGGGCTAGTACAATTTAGATGGATGTATTTGTTTGAGAGGTAATTTGTATTTTTCCCTTATAATTTTACCTCCTGTGATATGTTTTTCATTATCCTATGAACGGTCGGTAGGTGCATGCATGAATTGAAAATGAAAGTTCATAACAAGGCAAAGGTAGAGGGTTCCATTGTGAAGGTGTACATTATGGAGAAATATCAATTTTATTCGATGTACTTTAAACCCGAGATAAAAAATCGTCGTACTCAACCACCACATAATGATGATGGGGAGACTCCGTTCAGTCTGAACCGGCTCTCTATTTAAGTATCCTGGACGTGCATATGGACGTTCTTTGAGTTGGATGCTAACTGATAGAGAACTGCACGTCACAAATATTTATATTCTTTTAATTGTATTGAGGTTGAATCTTATGTTGCGTAAGTGCTCTGCTCACATTACGTTATGTCCATAACTTGTTATTTTTCATTCCATCTATAATGCTCTAATGTTCGTAATACAGACAATTGACCCAGAATTAATCCAAATATGTTCATATCTTACTGACTTGGAGGTTGAAAAGAACGAGAGAAATCATGCTTTTTGGCTGCAATATCGTGTAAGCATGATTACCTTTACTTCTCGCGAGGTCAATGTCAATTGCTGACTAGTGTGTTTTATATATAGGTTGAAAAAGGTTTCATCACTAATCAAAGAATTCGAGAGACAAGTTATGCTCCATCGAAAGTTGCACGTACATATCCAACATTATTGTGAATGGATATAGATTTCACAATAGACAATATGGGCAGAATAAGTCAACGATGAACAACATGGTATGTGTGAAAGGAAGTACATATAATCAAAATGAATGTGATTATTATGGTATTATTGAGGAGATCTTAGAATTGCAATATCTCGAAGATGACAACCATATATTTTTGTTCAAGTGTCATTGATTTGATCCTAATTCTGTTCGAAATAACACAACATATGGGATTGTCGCTATCAGACATAAGTCCAAATTGAATACTTATGATCCATTTATTTTGGCCGCACAAGCCCAGCAGGTCTTCAGAATGAACTTGGCGGAAAGCTTTCTTGCCGTCAAGGTGCTATCGATGGCAGTGGACATTGCTGTCTACTCTGGTAGACGGTAGTGGACCTTGCCGTCTACCCTGGGCTGGTGGCAATTGGGATTGCCGTCAACCACAGAAGTAGGTCCCAGTAGTTTGAGCCCTGACTCGTGTGCGAGGCCTGGGCACGCGGTGTCCACCTCCTAGCATGGTGTGCCAGACGTTGAGAGTGTCTCCGTCTGTGCATGTGTTGTGTACTTACCGTGCTTTTGTTTGTGTTGTGCTTTCCCGGTCGTTGAGCTAGACTCTGTTTGGATGACTGACGTTGAGTTATTTCACTAGTGAGCCTGGGCGTCTAGTGCGACTCTGTCCAGTGCGTGCCCCTTGTGGTGGTTACGACCGATTTTCTGTGGGACCCCTTCTCCATATTTGAGTTCGATGTAGGGGAAAATCGGTCGAGACGAGCGACGAGGGAGAGCGTCTGAGTGTGCACACGTGGCTAGGGTTTGAGGACTCTATGGTGTTGAGGCACCAAGACATAGGCCTAGCTAGTCCTACTACTTGTGTGTGTGTGTTGTGACTGTTACTTGTTAGATACACTTTACTTCCTGCACTAGTAGTACTTGTCACACCCTATAGCAGCGGAATTATTGAGACGTAACAGACAACGATAACTAGCGAAGCATTTATTACAATATATATGTTGGCGCAATATTAGAGAGTTCTGAGATACATGACAAACTATTAAATAAAACTCACTCAGACATTTGGAACACACTAAACACAATATGACTAATTAACCTTATTACAACAAGAAGAGGGTCTCTCAGCGCACACCCCTACCGTTATGATCAAACATGATGGTCACCTGAAAAATGTTGAAAAGGTAGGAATGAGTAAAACTTGTACAGTAGACTCTTTAAGTCTCTTAATCACTAGTCAGTATACAAGACAAATATGAGATTTAGAATAGCATGTTGAGAAAACAAGAAATTAGAGTAATGCAAAAGTTCATATATCATCGAATAAAAGGACTAAATGCAACTATTTATAGATATCTAAGTGTTTAAGTGAAATACATGAACAATAAAATTAATAAAGACACAATCACTTCTTTGTCGGCTAAAATCTAAATTACCACTGAACATTTCCGTAACGGTCACACACTAGGAGAACATTAGAGAGCTATATATTACCATTTTTCACGAATTTTGAGATTGTTAGCCAAATACTATAAACACTTCACTTATAGTGTATGTCAAGCATCAGGCCATCATTGTCCATATGGTACCATTGGACACTAAGAGTATTCGAAATCTTCCCGGGACTAGACCATTAGCCCCATATCCGACATAAATTCTATTTTTGGGTTTACAATCTTAATGTAGTGAGCTGACAACTCCGAATTTGCAGTAAAAGTCATCATTTTGTCACTTAAATTGTTATTAAGCTATTGAATCAATGACCTGACAATAGCCAAAATCAATAAAGGGACAGAAGATCATCTAGTTGAAATTTCGACAAAGATAGAAATTTAATCACATTTTGACAGAATTCGATTAATATAGGTATCAATCGAGAATCCACAATAATATGAAAATAGTAGATCGTCTGATAATACTTCAGCATAAAAGTGGGATTCTGATAATCAAACCAGAAACATTCCGGTTATAAAAAGGGATTGCGGGAAAATTAAATCGGTAATATTTTGGCATAGAGAGAGAGATCTTGAGAAGTTAAACTGACAGCATCCGACGTAAAGAGAGATATTGAGAAATCAAACTGACATCATTCGACGTAGAGGGGGATCTCGGGAAAATCAAATTGGCAGAGTTTGACATAAAGAAGGGTTCCGAGAGAAGGGCTTCGAGAGAACATACCGGCAAGTCTCGACATAGAGAAGGGTTTCGAGAGAACAACCGGTAGAGTTCCAGCATAGCGGAGGATCCCGAGGAAACAAGCTGGCAGAACTCCGGCATAGAGAGTGATTTCGAGAGAAACGATCAGCAACATTTCGACGTAGTGAGAGACTCCGAGAAATCGAATAGACAACGCTCTGACGTAACGAGAGATTCGAGAAAATGAACCGATAGCACTCCGCTTAGAGAGGGAATAGAAGAACACAACTGTAGCACTTTCACTCACTAGAGATCTAGAACTAACTTAAAAGACCTACATACTGGTAGAACTTCATAAGAACGGCGCTCTTCTTCCGTCCTTTCTCTCTTTCTACTGGCCTACCCTTGGTTCCTCCTCCTTTGGATGGATGGGAATGAGGGGGGGGGGGTATTTATAGGTTTGGGAAGGGAAGGGGCTCCCCCCTTTGGGTCTTAAATGGGGACATGTCCCCCCCAGGTGGTGAAATCCTGGCGCCTTTGGTTCCAGAGTTCATCAGAGGTGACAAGTGTCCCTTTCTAGGACATTTCAGAAGATTCCTAAATCTTCTAGGAATTTCTAGGTTTTTAAGTATTATTTCACTTAATCCTCTAACTTTTTTGTCATTAACATTTTAACCCTTTGACTTTTAGAAATTGGAGATATGTCCATTCCTAACCCCAGGTCCTGAATGACCTCGATCGGGAATCCAATTGAGTCTACAGGGTCTCTAGATTTTTCACTAGCTAGGGTCCCTAAAAAATTGACAATTACATGTAAATCTCATATTTTTATAATTGTAGATATGCCCTTCCTATTTACGTTTATACTTTTTCCTCTATTTAATTCTGGCTCAGTGTGAACCGAGATATATCCATATCCTTATCCTCTTTATTTACCAATACTTACCTTTAGTAATATCTCTACTCTTACCGTTTATCTTTAGTAGTATCCTTTAACAATATCATTATTATTTATCATTATAAATATCCTTTACCATAACAGTATCTTTTAGCATATTTTCAGTCAGTGCTTAAATAGATCTGGATTTGCTTAATCTCTCCATCTGTCCACAAACTGCATTATGTTTTCTCGACCGTTTCTTACTTATTTATCATCTTATATCGTGGGGTATTATAGTACTGTTGCTGGTGGGGGTTAGTATCCCTACTGGGGCTCATTTGGAGACTCACTCCCTTCCCCTTTTAGGTGCTTCGTCGTTTGTTCTAGATGTTGAGGAGCTGAGTTACTCCAGAATGGTCTTGTTAGCTACTTGAGAGTGGTCCTTTGTGTACGTACTTGTTGTACTCTTTCTTTTGGTTGGATCTGCTCTGAGTTGTACTATGATGTCATTATGTTTAGTAAATTATATTAGTTTTGTGGTTTGTGTATTTTCTTATATGTTCTCCTTACTCTTTTTCTCAACCTTTTGAGCTCGGCTAGTGGGTGGCGGTTCAAGGTTCGGGTTACTGGTAATTCAGATCCTGGGTCGTACAACGCCCGACTTTCTGACCGTGTTCTGATTGCGGCCGGGGGGGGGGGGGGGTAGACCACATTCATCTAGAACTTCCTGCACCCGAGGGTACTGTACAACAGTTGATTCTTACATGTTTTCTTGTACTATTTTACGATGTGACCTTCTGTATGTTTCTTGATAATTCAGAAACACTTACTTCTCTCTCATATCTATGAAAATCTCGTCTATTCGTCTATACTTCTCATCTTATTCTTGGAACTCTATAACTATGACTGATTATCTAGATATTACATGGGATCATGGATCCACAATCGATGCTGCCAATTATAGGGTCCGGTCTGGTCTTGGGAGAAGCACCAAAAAATACATGTTCCTGCATGAGTTTATTGACCAGTGTGTCTGGCATTACACCCAAGTATTTTACAAGCTTGATTTATTTATGACAATCACCTTTTGAATGAGTCCTAGGAAAGTTATTGACTTATACATGTCCCCTGACGGGTAAGTACTCATGATATAGCCAATCCTATTATTTTTGTACTTGTTGCATGTTCACGAAATCTTGCTAGCTATTACTTGTTATCAACTGATCTTGCACTCTTTATACCCCTGATTCATGCTTAGTTACCCTGTTTGTAAGATATAATCATTTTAAGTATTACCTAGTCAATGAGATAAAAACCTATTGAAGTCTCGTTCACCCAGTTGATACTCTATATTTCAAGTGAGTCTAATGAGATGATGCACACACAGACGAGGATGGTCAAGAATGAAGAGCAACCCAACTGATCGTAGAAGCGTCATGGTTTATCTTAGTGTCTTAGTAGTCTAATTACTAGTTTGCTTTAGTTATTTTAATGTAAGTGTCATGATGGACCTTAAGTATTGGCTCTGAATTAATAGTTGTAATGGACATTAGTGACTTGATTATGAATAAAATTATTAGTTGATTATTGAAGTAATCCTCATTTTTCCAATGATTTGTTATTAATAAAGTACTTTCTCTATTTACTCGCGTGATTATAACTGCCCGTCCCGATATTCCACATCGGGTGTGTGATAGATCCTTTCAAGTCTTCAGTCTTGTGGGAGGTAAACTGGGTTTTAGATTCACTTTGGATACCGATTCCAGGGTCGCTATAGTGTATGTTCCTTGTGAGCTTAGATGAACAACCAGTTTGAGCGACACTAGCTCCCCCACTACCTTGTAGCTCATTTAAAGGCGCGAAAGAAGGGAGGCACCCAGGGAAATCCCACACGGTGCTAGCTCCTCCACTCTCTTATGGCTCGTCTACATGGTTAGGAAAGGAGGGATGCACCTAGGGAACCCTAACACATCGCTAGTACCCCCGCTCCCCTGTGGCTCAATTACATGGTTGGGAGAGAAGGAAGTGCTACTAGAGAACCTCCAATCGATGCTTAAATAAGATACACCAATCACATCCACGACAACTTCAGATATGAGAACACAAACTAGAGCTCTCTAACCCTCACTCTTTTCCTCCCTATATATCAGCCGATTCTTTGACTTGAGTGTATGAGGGTTTTCCCTGAGATTGCTCTCGAGACCCCTCTGATTGTTCGCCTAGCCTTGTAGGTGCAAGTCGGCTTCCTCCTCAACAAACAAATTCAAAAGTTCATAGGGATAATTGGTGGAGGCTCACAACTATTTTTCGACTGCTGCTAATATATATATATATATATATATATAATATATATATAGATAATATTATATTCTATATATATATAGAGAGAGAGGAGAGAGAGGAGAGAGAGAGAGAGAGAGAGAGAGAGAGAGAGAGAGAGAGAGAGAGAGAGAGAGAGAGAGAGAGAGAGAGAGAGAAATGCTATGATACGACGGGACTTCTGGTAAGCCGTAGCATGGCGCGAGCCTTTGAATCAAATCCAGAGACTATTCTGACAATTCATGCTCGGTGTCATGATACTTGGTGCTCGAGTTGTCAGGATAACTCTTAGATTTGAATCCAAGGACTCAGACTATACTTTGGCGGGGCCGTACCAAAGAACCCTGCCATATCATAATATTACTCTCTCTCTCTCTCTCTTATATATATATATATATATATATTTAATAGTTGTTACATTATGTCCTTTCAATAAGCCTTCGACAATCTATCTATGAAACATTCTATCTCATGCTTCATTTTCGTGAAAGAGATTTTGAAGAAGATTTGTTGTAAAAAATGATAGAGAACATATACATAATGGTCAATTCACATAAAAACTGGTAATTATGCATAGAAATAGAAACCAGAGATTGATTTGATAAAAAAAAATATTCCGTTTGAAGAGGTGTGCATGTGTTACACTGCACGGAGCCTTATCCTCCATGTCCCCCCTCCCTTATCTGTCTCTTTCTTGCTTTTACAAGATGGATAATGTGTAATAAAAAACACCGAAAGCTACATTTCTGTGGGCCGCTCCATCAGTTTGCCCCTCTTACTTTACGGTTCTCCCTCTCTCCCTCCCCCTCATCCGCTTGCGGCTTGCCCACCTCTTTCAATCTAGAAGACATCTCTTTTGCATCCCAATCCCACCCCCCCCCCCCCCCCCCCCCCAAAAAAAAAAAGAAAAAAAAAAAACAGATAAAATAGGAGAAGAATTGGGGGAAAAAAAATAAAAAAGGAAAACATATTAGGTAGCTATTGACTTGACCCGGGCACTCGTTAACAAGTGACCCCGTTTAGTGTCAGACATAAGCATAATTAGATAAATATTTAGTACACATTAAAAATATATACTAAATGGATATACACACTAAAATTATGTTATATAGAAGGTGATATTTTAATATCTCTCATCACTCTATTTTTTTTAAATCTACTTTTTTGTGACACAATTTTAATAAATGTGTCATATTTAGTGTACAATTTGTCGAGTAATTAACGAGAGGCTAATTTAGTAGGGTTGTGTTGTCATGAACAGTTTTATTTTAAACTCCCCAACAAAAGGTTGATTCCATAACTTTGGAGTTTGGATTTTGGAAGCTATAAATTCCTACATCTCTCTCACCCTTCGCTCCCACCGCCGAGTCTCAGCACTCCAACCAACCACTGATCAGCTAACTTTGCTCCTCTCACACCCACTCCAAGAAGCTCTCTTGTGCGCCTCGCTGCTCTCTGCTGTAGCTTCTGCTTCTTCTGCTACTTGTGCCGCTGCTGCACATGGAGCTGCTCATACCGGGTCTGCCGGCGAGATCGCCCGGGAGTGCCTCGTCCGGGTCCCTTATCACTGCTGGGGGGCCGTCCGCTCCGTCTGCAAGCTCTGGCGCGACGAGGTGGAGTCCCCCGACTTTCACGGCCTCCGCAGGGCCTCCGGCCTCGCCTGCCCTGTTGTTGCCCTGTCTCAGTCGGAGCCCGTGCCCGTCTCCGGTGGCCCCGCCAGCAAGTACGCCTTCACCCCCTCCTACAGGGTTGCCCTCTTCGAGCCGGACCCGGGAGCGTGGCGGACGCTGCCCCCCGTTCCAGGCCTCCCGCACGGCCTACCCCTCTTTTGCCAGCTCGCCGGTGCCGGGAGGGAGCTCGTCGTCGTCGGCGGGTGGAATCCGGAGACCTGGGTGGCGTCCGACGAGGTCCATGTGTACGACTTCATCGCCGGGGCGTGGCGCCGCGGAGCCCGCATGCCCGGCCCCGGCGGTCCTTCTTCGCCTGCGCCTCGGATGGCCGCCGGACGGTCTTCGTTGCCGGAGGGCATGACGAGGACAAGAACGCCATGCGGTCGGCGATGGCGTACGACGTCGCACGGGACGAGTGGACCCTGCTGCCGGACATGGCGAGGGACCGGGACGAGTGCAAGGGGATGTTCCGGCGCGGCGCCTTCCACGTCGTCGGCGGGTACTCCACGGAGATGCAGGGGCGGTTTGGGAAGAGCTCCGAGGCCTTCGACCTGGCGGCGTGGCGGTGGGGGCCGGTGGAGGAGGACATCCTGGAGGCGGGGGCGTGCCCCAGGACCTGCGTCGCCTGTACGGACGGGAGGGTGTACCGGTGCCGGGTGGAAGCGTGGTGGTGATGGAGGGAAAGGGCTGGCAGCCGGTGGCGGAGCTACCCAAGGACGCCCGCGTGACTCCCCACATGGTAGCGTGGCGGGGGAAGGTGCTGGCGATGGGGTCGGCCAGCCACGGGGTGCCGCACGCGGCGTACATCCTGGAAGAGGCTGCCGAGGGAAAGGGGCACCGGTGGGAAAGGGCGGTGGTACCCAAGGAGTACTCCGGCCAGGTGCAGGCCGGCTGCAGCTTGGAGATCTGATACGCCGGCGCCGGCGCCGGTGCCGTCGCCTCTCTTGCGCGCTACGCCGTCTGTTTGTTATTATGCTGACAAGAGTTGGGCAGCAACTTTTGTCTTATGATGGTGAAGCTTCTCGTGTGGTTTGGATATCTTTCTTATGTGAAGAGCTTAGAGCGCCATGGTTTTATGTTGTAAATATGCACGATTTTTCGGGATGTAAATTGTAAAGGCTAGTTTTATGGGTTTTCAACATGGATTCACCACATCTATGTTGTATTATGGATTGGAATATGAGATCTTGGCGATGCCTTGACACATGCCTGACTCCACATCGGCTTGATTTGGGGATGCTCCGAACAGTAGGCATGGCATTTTCAACAAGATGCTTGTGTCTTCTTCTGTTTTGGTATTCGGGAGTTCACCCAAGTAAATGTTTACTTGCACAACTGAATCAAGCAATTTGTCCTCACTGATGCTATCGGCGTGATATATTTATATATGTCTTTCTCTTACCACAGAATGTCTACTGTTGTTTGCAGAAGTGACATATGATTGCTTGGAAGAAGAGAAAAGAGGGGTAAAAAAAAATAGAGACGGGTAAAGCAAAGTATAACATCATGGTCTGTGCAACATGGCATTGGACTTTCACCAAGTGGGGGGGGGGGCGCACCTCGTCTCCATCCGGCAAGCAAGGGTTATCTATGAAAAGTCTGGACACTTCTTCAGAGTGACACATCCACAGGTCATCACCTCTCTCTGAGTTCTGGACAGTAATCTATTACTCCAGAGATGTCCGAGTTTTGTCCACTTGGAAAACGGAACGGATTGGAGCCAAGACGGGGTCCTGAATAGGGGTGTACAACGGTTTGGTTGGCCAACCTGGACCGAACCGAACATACATCTCAACTTAATTAAATATAATTAAAATTATTAATATTTATACAATAAAATAAAAAATAAAATTTAAAAATATACATATTTAGATGTAAATTCAGTCATATAATTATATGTTTAATACTTGTAATATAAATATTGTTATAATTATATTAGAAATCGATTTATTCGATTTATACGGTTCGGTTCGGTTTCACAATTTGTGAAACCGAATCGAACCGAATTTCGATCTAAATCGAATTGAATCGACTAATTCGATTTGATCTAGTTCGGTTGTTCGATTTGAACAGAATTTAAACACTCCTAGATGGGGATGCATACGGGCAAGAGGGCAGTAGAGTTTATCGCGTGGCTTGTAGGTGTTGCTTTCTAGTCTGCTGCTTTCCTGGGTGCCATTCACGGGTCCACACCCACGTCATCAGAGGATAAAAAAAATGGTCGAACAGAGTAAGTCAGGATGTTATCCGAAGCTTCTCTGGCTAATATACGGTGAACAAGGAGAAAAGTTTAGTATATTTGAATTTTATATTTATATTTATATTTTTTATTTCTCATTAAATAGATATATTATATTTTTTTTCTCATTGATCAATAAAAAAAGAAGAATACACGGTAAAATGCAAAATTTAAATACACTAAAATTTTCTCACAGACAAGGAGAAAAGCTGCTGTGCCATGGCCGTCAGTTTGGGTTTTCTTTTTTGCCCCTAAACTGGGGGCCAACTTGAGGAACTGTTTCACGGGGGAGACAACCATGTTAGGGGGTGAGAGAAGAGGAAGCGGGAAAACTTGGCCAGCTTTGGATGGCATATCTCTTGATTCACATCAAATTTTATTGAGAAATACTTTTTACTCGAGTGAGAAATACTTTCTACTCGAGTGAGTGGATAGAAAAATCGACTTAATTGATCGGATGTTAGACTCTCACAAAATGTGAGATCCTATGTCAAATGATAAGCAGACACCGAGCTAGCCACCTAAGTTTTTCTATCCAAACTTATTAGCTCAAATGGATAATAAGATGCCACATTGACATTGCTGCCATCTCGCGGTTGCCTCTGCTCATCACACTGACAAAGTGTGCCCCCGGTAAAGAATTATTTGTGCATCATTGGTGTCCTCCTTTCATTTTTTTTTTAACAAGGAAACCCCGCCTTGTATGGTTAATAGGCTCAGAGAGTGATTTTTTATGGATCTTAAAATAGAGACTTGACAGCTTCTAATTTACCATATATTGTATTATCTTTACCCCCATTTGATTGAAAAAATTTCAGACTTGCACTTCTCGATGATTAAATGCAAGCTAGATAAACCCCTCTCGAGTGGTGAGAATCGAATCCAAAACCTCCCCCTTGTTGGAGAGACCTTGGCCATTGAACCCATCCGGTCCTCCCCTCCTTCCATCCTGGATTTTTCTGGGAATGTAACACTACTGTTATAAAACTTTGGTGTATCCAGTGGTCCTCAGCTCCACACTCGTAGCAGTTCAAGTAAAGTAGGGAGAAAAGAGGGCATAGAAGGAAATATTTGATCCGCCTGGATTAAAGCAGTGAGTACAGAAGACCTATTCTATACATACGGATTCAGCTTCTGGATGTAAGTTCCCTTGGCATTTTGTTGCAAGAACCACAGTAGATCTAATTAAGAACCCAACCTCACACATCAACCAAGCAGCAATCTTGAATGAAAAATGCTATTCACACGTCCGCCCGGTTGCCCGGCGGACGTGGAAGCTGGAGCCCGTGCGGCCGACCAATCAAGTCGGCCCGCGGTGCTTGACGTGCAGGTAACATTTCTCATCTTGAATATTGTGAAGGCACCTTCTCAAAACCATTTTATATATGTTCAAACTTCAAACTCGTTTCTTGTAATGGGAACTATACAACTTATCTTAATAGATGTATTCGCGTAGGAAAATTCCTGCTTATTTCTTGTTACACAGTGAGCTGACCAGACATACTTCCACTAAAGAGAAGAGAGAGAGAGAGAGAGAGGAACATCTGGAATCGATGCTCGATGCTGGTGCTTCCTCTCAGTAGAATCGTTTTCCATCACAATCCAACAGCGAAGCGCGGACTCATGCAAGTGATTAAATCTAGAGGATAATTGTATCCCCCCTCACCTCCCAAGGATCATCTCACGTCTGAATCAGGTCAAGTCCGCGAACAACTCGCAGTAATTTATATATGTACCCCCGAATTGACAAGGGGCGGTGGCTGTTTGTGGATGGAACGTTTTGAGTCTCTTAGCAAATGAAATGGAATCTTTCAAGTTCTTTAACTTTTCACACGTCCTAATCCCTGAGATTATTAAGATCCTCTAGCAGCTCCAGAGCAAGTTGTCACAGGTTTATGAACCCCGTAATCCCGGTGGTTGGAGTAGTATGAAATCGTGGTATCTTTCCATTGTCTTGTCATACTATGGCATCGTTTGGGAAAACCAGTGGAGGAGATTTTGAGGTGAAAATTTTTGAAGTGACCGTGGGCGTTTCCAAATGAGATGTTCTCATTTCGACTTCCGTGCAAGGCAGATTTTGTAGGTAGGTGAGAGATAGAGAGAACCGTATTTTTCTCTCCTTTGAGAAAAAACGGGTGTTGGGCCGCTTTTACAGTGATTCTGGCGTTTCGGCGACGGTTTTTGGTAAAAGGTAACGAAAAAAATGTTTTTTTTAATTGATATCAACCCATTCCCGAGCCTGGCACAAAGGACGGGACATGATGATGTCAGGCGCAGGCGCAAAGCACTTCTTACTGCGCTTTGCAGTGAAATCGACTTCTGTCGATTCTTAAATTTCACCCAGCGATGCCAAACGCTGCCTATATATGCCACGGTGCAAGCGATCTTCTAACCTCTTGGTCTCAACTACAAGTCAAGGTAATAAGGGTCAGAGTAATTAGATCCTAACCCATGGGCCAGCCATGGAGAATCGTAAAAGATAAGAAAAGCTTTGCATGCTCTTCCATTATTTCTTCTCTTCTAACCACTGTTCTATCCCTCTATCCCTAGCTTGTTGTTATACTTGTTGCAAATTTTGAACTGTACTCCAGTAGACTTACTGGTTTTAAATGGGTGTCAGGATTAAGTGTTCATGATCACCTCTCGGGTTCCACCCCAATAAAGAAGATTGTAATAAGTGATGCATGCCGAAAAAGGATGACAGCAGGTAGGGGTGTTCATGGTTTGGTTTGGTTTGGTTTATAGGAGATTTTTAAGAAATCGAATCAAACCAAATTCGGACCCAACCCGAACCAAACCAAACCGAATCCCTTGAAACCAAACCAAACCAAACCAAATCGAATTAAGGTTCGGTTTAACTTGAAAATAAATGGCATTTAGATTCTCTTAGTCTTAAATAAGATTTTAATCACGTATTTTTCTAATAAATCACTATCAAATAATATTGAAATAAAATATTAAATATTGGTGACCATATTAACCTCCATAATATGTATTTTTAAGTAAATATATTGAAAAAATTTGATAGATATATACAAATTAAAATTTATTACTGTAATTCGATTTAATCGATTTGATTTGGTTTCTAGAGCTTAGAAACCGAACCAAACCGAATTTTCTTTTCGGTTTGGTTTGGAACCAAACCAAATTTTTTTCATGTTCAAAGCGAATCGAACCAAACCGAATCGTTCGGTTCGATTTGATTTTTCGGTTTGAACCGGATAATGAACACCCCTAACAGCAGGGGGGGAAGGATCGATCCATTGTTTAGGGCCATGCACGCAGATTAAAGTTATGAAAGGTACATTTGTTGAAGTTATCCTAGATTCATAGTTCTAGTTTGTTTGAACTAGTATTAATTAAAACAATTTTGACTAAGACAGTTATGTAAACACAGATATAATTTAAGATCATGGTTAATTATGATATTTAATTATGGCACTAGTTCTAAGTTATCTTCACTTGTAGTACCGTCTGTCGTTCCCCATCCACGATACCCTAACCCGGTGCCCTCCACGAGAACATGTACATCCATCAACCGGACATATTCTATATGAGTTTTCGGCAAACGGGGTCAGGTGCATCTTCACAGGTTACAATCGGATTCTGCCGCCATTCTTGCAACTTTCGACGAGAAGAACGTCACATATATCTTGCATCAAATATCCCATATGTCATCAGATCTTTAAAACATTTCCGTTGCATGCTTCCGTGAGCTACTCGTGAGCTTTAAACTTGCCTGCTGCTGGCATATGGATGCCACCGCACAGGATATCATTGGTCTAGTCTTTTGAAATCTTCAGTTGTACTGCAAATAAACAACTAAACTTCGAAACCCAACTGGTTTTGCCTTTCCTTCTGAGCAGGGAACAAGGAAGGTCATCTGTGGGCATTACATTACCCCCCACCATCACTCTCGATGTTTTTCCATCCTTGAACGGCATCTAAGTCTCCGGATCGATGCCCATGGGTGGCTTGCATACAGTTTCTTTACTCCGGATGTCCATGCAGTACCGAACAAGAGCGGTCACAAAGGGACTCGTTTGGGAGTTCAGAAAAAAAGCATCTCAGCAGCTCAATCAGCCACCCATTCTATGCTGATGACTTGATCACTGTGGCCAAGGCAGAGATAGAAGTGGTGTAAACTAAGGTGCTGATTGACGAGTGTTAAATTCCGGTTGGATCTTCCCACCCCGTGGTCCGATGGGTTTTGCCCTCCTCGTTAGGCCCTTTGGCCCCTGTTGCTCATGGCTGTGTGTGGTTAGGCGCATGCTTTGTACTGGGTTTTGGTAGCAGGATGCTTGTCGCTCGCGATGGCGTGTGAGCCCTTCACCTGGACTCTCTGTATCTCGTGTTTGACGTGTGAGCCCTTTGTCCGGGGCCGTCTTCTCGCGCTAAACAATTGTGAGTACTAATATCTGGGAAAGATTTCAGAAAGAGTATTTAGTAAATGTTGGACGTAATCCAGATGTGGCTGCGATGGTCCGAGTCTTGTAGAGGCAAGGGAAGGACCGACTCTTTAGAATTCAGTTTTAGGAATGTGCGGTAGGCACGACTTGTCTCGAGAACCGTGGCTGGATGAATTTCGTGAAGGAGCCCCGGACCTTAGAAGTTTGGCGGTTGGGAGGGACAAGAAGCTCCGGCAGGCAGTCATCCCGGTGCTCGCTTCTGTGCTCGCAGGAGCCCCGGAGCCTTCGCCAACGACAGAAGAAGTGGGATGCTGACGAGACATCAGTCGTTTGCCCTTGGGAGCCATGGAGAAGGTTAGGTCGGAGGGGTGAGAAGCACTGAGGAGAGGAAGACAGGAGAAGGAAGAAAAACCAGAAGGGGCAGAATCTGAGGTGGACGCCCTGGATTTCTTAATACTAAGGCAGCTTGGCTATGTATTGAACTCGATCTCTCCAAACCAGGCCGGACAGATTGGGATTGGAATGGGGGATTTTGGAGGTTATTGGCAAGGCATTACCTACATAAATCTACCTCTTTATTGCTTCTCCTGCCATCGACTTGGTCATTCTAAGGATGTCTGTCGATCTGTGAGAGGAGGCAACCAAAGGAAATCTCCGGTTATAGCTATGAATCCTAACCCTCATAGGGCTCGGGTCCCGGTTCGTGAAGGGCCTGCAATGCACGAAGGTGTTGGTAAGCTCCCTGGCCATGAGGATTTTGCAGACGGTTCGGCTCTTGAATGCTTCCGCTCTGCGCCGGTTACCTCCATCCTGGAAAACCAAGATCATGGTCCTCCTGTGGTCTCCATTCCTCTGGAAGGGGATGCGGAAGTCGCCACCGGCGAAACAGGTGACATGGTGGCGCCGCTCCTTGCATCGATTGCCATAATAAATCCTGAAAATATCGCCCTCAATCCAAGCAAAGATGGGGATACGCAGCCGCCTTCCACGGAACTTTCAAAGGTTCGAGATACGTAGAATTCAAACGGTGCCCTGTCCAATCCAATCCCACGCGGGATCCTCACGCCTGATGAGGATGGGCTTTCTGCTGGCGGTGCGTTGGAGATCTCAGTGCCTCCTATTGACTGTGGGAGATCTCTGCTCCCAAGGACGGCTAGTAATGGTGGCACCTTCCTTTCCCAGTCGCCAGGCGCCAATCTTTTACCTGCTGCTGTTGAATCTCTTGGGCCATCTCCATTACCTCGATCTGCTAAGGATGATGGGCCATTGCTGGGCCCAATAATGGTGGCACCTTCTCCTCATGAGGAAGCAAATACCTGCATTATGGTTAGCGATCAGTATCCTTTGCAGGTTGAGGGAGTTGTGCAAGGGGAGGAATATCCCCCTAGGATGGTAGTCGTTGCGGATCCCAATATTGCTCAGGCATCTTCTTCCATGACTTTTGCACAGGTGGTGCGTCAGTCCCCATCCACAGTGGGGAAGTCTACTATGGGAGTGAACTCCAATTCCCCTTCTAGTGGGTCGTCTTCTGGACGTCGGATCTCACTACCAGCCTGCAAGGGGAGAGTTAGGATTTGTTTACCGATCACCCGTGAACGTTCTCCTAGCCCTGTGCGTCCAGTACAAGCTATTCATATACCTGATCAAGCACCAAATTTAGA
Source organism: Colocasia esculenta (assembly GCA_014218235.1). Taxonomy (NCBI): domain Eukaryota; kingdom Viridiplantae; phylum Streptophyta; class Magnoliopsida; order Alismatales; family Araceae; genus Colocasia; species Colocasia esculenta. The sequence continues at coordinate 16,618 of JACBKR010002690.1, read as the reverse complement.
TTTGAGCATGAAGTTTTCGTCGGTTGCAGATCTTGCTAAAGCTAAAAATATTTTTATGTCTGGGTTTTGACTTGATCAAGAGACATCAGAAATGGATTCGGAGGAAGAAGACATGGAGCGCTGCTCACGTCGACCAGGCTTACGCCCTCGAGCTGTTCTTCGGCGGACCCACTCATGGGATAGATCTTCTATGGAGTTTTAGATGGTCTTTTTCTATTGTTGATCTATATTTGGCTTTGCCTCTTGTTGTCAGAATATCTGATTATTAATAAAATAAAAAAAAGTTAGATTAAAAAAAAAAGTCTTGTGGATCGTGGGATGCCACGACCCTGTTTCTTCCTATTTTAGCGTTCCTTAAAAGTAGCAGGTAGTTGATACTTTTATGTAAGCCTTTACGCATTGTTTGTTTTTTGAGATGGCAGAGAAAAAAAAAAGATCTATGTTCTCCTGTTCGTGTGTTCTTCGCCCCTCTGTTGTTTAGTGTCCTTCTCTACTATGTCGGAATTCCTACAGAGATCGCAAGTGTGCGATCCTGAGCAGGCAATCTACATCGGGTATCAGAGCCTAGGTTGCATGCCCAAACACCTTCGATTCAAGCCAATGTCGATTGTTCCTCAGGCTGCGACGTCGAAGGATGGCGGCGGCGTGCCGTTCCACTACCCGCAGCTGACGGAAACCACCTACACCAGCTGGGCGATTAGGGTGAGGCCATGATGGATGCCCAGGGCATCTGGGAAGTCATTGAACCGGCGGCCAGTGTGGCCGTGGACGCGAAGAAGGACAAGACGGCGAGAGCATATCTCCTTCAAGCACTTCCAGAGGACCTCTTGATGCAGGTTGCAAATAAGAAGACGGCAAAACAAGTTTGGGACTGCCTCAAGACGAGGTTCGTTGGAGCAGACCGCGTCAAGAGCGCTCGCTTGCAGACTTTGAAGAGCGAGTTCGATGGGCTGCGCATGCAAGAAGGGGAGACGCTGGACCAGTACGCCGGCAAACTCAATGGCATGTCCGTGAGATATGCCAACCTGGGGGGACCCTCAGCGACGCCGTTGTAACGACCCGACCTCCCAAATCCCCGCTAGGGACCCCGAAGGTCGCGCCGCCACCCACGGGTCCGAAGATCTGGAAGGGTTAGAATTTAGTCCAGTGAGATAAGCAATGAATTCAAATAACTATAACAAGAAAGTTCGTACATTTAATAAATAAATTATGTACAATAAGTCCCAAATAAAAGTACAGGTACAGAAAGAAAGGTGTAGCCCTTTAGGGGCATACCCCGAGGACTTACAAAAAGGCCACTCTCAACTCACGCTACAAGAGCACTCACGCGCACAACTCACACTACTGGCAACGCGCGGTGCAACAAACTGCTACCACCACCGTCCGACGACAAACTCCTGCTACAGCGAGTCCCTACCTGGAAAGAGTAGGGGGGTGAGCCTCACGAACAAGGCTCAGTAGGGATTACCAGTCCCTTTCCAGGCAGAGGAGCAGGAACTCCAACAATGGGGAAGCAAAACTACTCTACGAAGCAGTAAAGCGAGAAACACCTACTGTAGAGTACTACAAAGCAGCGGAAACAGAGTAAACGCCTCGACCACAACCCAGGTTAGGCCAAAGACGACTCCCGCAGAACCAGCGGAGTCAAACACATGCGGAAGCAACTAGAGCAAGGCCACGACCCACAACCAGGGTCGGGCCAGAGCAACACAATGCGGAAACAAACCCTCGGCACGCACCCGCCGAGACAAAGAAACTCACGGAACACCGGAGCAACCATGTGAGACCAGAGTCTCACGACACAAGCACCCAACATCCCAGACCTCTACGAGGTCAGGAAGGAACAACCAGGTGTCACCACGAGAGACACCGAACAACCATGTGAGTAGCTAGCAACGTCTCACCACAGGCACGACCACCTCAGACCTCCACAAGGTCGAGGGTTCACAAGCAGAACCAACCTGCAACTTGGACACTCCATGAGGTCAGGGAACTACACCTACTAGTGCCACCACGAATGGCACCAAGGGACGGGTTACCGAAACAACAGTTGGGTGTCAGCACTCGACACCCTGAGAGTACCCGCAGAACGGAAACCACTAAACACGGCCCACGAGACCAAACTAACCAAGCCCATGGAACTAGACACGGCCGGGGTACAACCCCCGTGCAAGCTAGGGCAACGAGAAACCATTCTCAGAAACAGTGTGAGGAACACCGTCACGCAAGAGCACACAAGCCACCGCCACAGGCAGCTAAGAGGAGGACACATAGTCCACTCCTCCAGCATGCCAGCCGCCGACTCCCGCCTACAACCTCCCCGGTAGAGTGAGGCTAAAGAGTCACAGCCAATAACACAACCACAAACACCGCAGCCCGCCGAACTGCGGCCCCATGCCTGACCTCCCTACGCGGCTCCGGAACCAACACAGAGAGAGGTAGTGAGACGGACTAGCTGGTCTGCACCGGAAGAGCACCTCAACCACCTCGGAGACCAAACCCAGCTAAGAGAGCTCTACAAATGACAGAAGCCGCTGTCCCCACCGTTTTCCCCTCCACTCTGAGTCTGTAACTCGAGCACGCCTGCCGCCCGGAGAAGCTCCCTCTGACACAGGCGCGCGGGGATGGGGGTCCCAAGTAACGGTAACAACCTGTCTTGCGGACAAGCCCTCAAGTGCCTAGCACCGGGTGAATAGAGAACTGGTGTGGCAACCACCACAGAAACAACACAACTGGCTTGTAACTAAGACAAGCCCAGCAAACACAGGCACACACGGCACCCCTTCCGGAAACAACCTCTAGAAGGGCCATCGGCCAACGCCGGCACACACGGCACGGCCTGAGAAACCGGAGCACCACCAAACATCACAGAAACCAACGCTCTTCTAATAATCGATCAACGACCAGACCATCGATTATTAGACAGACGCGAGCCCTCTAGCGACACCGCTAGGACACGGCCACGAAGGTGTCACCTTCGATCACTGAACGCAGGGAGGCAACCTACCGCGTTCCCACCAGAAGGTCCTAAGGGCACACCCTGCCCCTAGGGCACACGTCGACACGCCAACTGTGGCCACGGAAACACCCGAGGCAGACTAGCTCTTATCGCACCCCCTTAAGTCGTCGCGATACCATCGCGACGGTCGGGGCCACCGCGACAAGACCAGGTCGCGCCGAGAAAGCACGCCACGACAAACTCTTGTCACGACAGGAAAGCAGGCTGCGACAAACTTGTCGCGATAAGGCAGAGCATCGTGACAAGAACCTTGTCACGATGGGCCACCGGGTCGTGACATGACCCTTATCGCGACGGCCATCCAGGCCGCGATACGGTCGCATCCGAATGGGGCGACGCCTTCTCTGATGGCTCGACTCATTCGGCGGTCGCGACATCAGCTGGAAGGTAGACCGCCGAGATACCACATCCCGAGGTCTCCCACACAACAACAAACACACAAACATGGGAGGGGATCATGGTGAAAGCAGTAAAAACATGCATTCCACAAATTGAACCCCCGATCCACCCAAACAAGCAAGGGTACAAGAATCCCTGCAGAGAACGAAGAACCAACCCACAACGGGGCTTTCACGACGAGCTCGGCCGCCACCTCCTCGCCTCCACGACGCCGCGCCGTGCTCCGCACGAGCCTCCGGCCGCCACCGAGCACCAAACGTCGGAGGGAGAAGAGAGGGGAGCCTTCTCCTGGAAGGGAAAAGAGCCAAAAGGGGAAAGGGAGAGCCGGCCAAGGCTTTTAACCTCTGGCCCTCAAGACGCGATGGGCCGGGGCGTCGCGTTACCAATGTAATGCGATGGACACCCAGACCGTGACCAGAACGTGCCCGACCCGAGCGCCGCAATAGCCTGACAGGTCGCCCTGACTCGCCTGCCACCCTGACAGGTGGCAGATGCCTGTTAGACGACCAAAAAGTAGAACATTGTCACGACCTGTTGAGCGGGCGCGACAAGAACACGATGCAGCAGGTGGTCACAACGGGGATGACTGTCGCGACGGGCACCTCCATCATGATAAGGCCAGTCATCCCACACACAACGGAAAGCCGGAAAGCCCGAGATGTTACACCGTGCTAGTAAAGAAGCTGTTCGATATCGTGCCAGATCGCTATCTCCATGTGATCGCTAGCATCGAACAGTTTTGTGATCTCGAGACCATGCTGTTTGAGGAGGCCGTCGGCCAGCTGAAGACATACAATGAGGATGCACGTCCGCGCGCATCTGGCGGCAACACGAACGGCGACAGCCAACTTCTGCTCACTCACGCCGAGTGGCTCGCATGGCACAAGAACGGCTGCGGCGACTCATCCTCGGGCAACAAGGGGAAACAAGCTGCCCCTAGTGATGTCAGCAACCGCGGCCGGGGTGGGCACGGTCGCGACAGAGGCCGTGGAAGGGGCAGGCGTGGCGGCTCGCCGTACAAAGATGGCGCGAGCGGCTTAGGCGGCGGTGGCCGCGATAAGAGTCACATAAAGTGCTTCAAGTGTGACAAGATGGGCCATTACACCTCCGAGTGCAAGGCCCCGAAGAAGGAGGAGGAGGCGTACCTCATCCGCTCCGATGACGCTGAGCCTGCCTTGATGCTCGCGGTGTCGGAGGAGTTGGAGCTGGTGCGGCAGGAACGACATGACATCGTGCTGCTGAATGAAGAAAAAGTGAAGCCGGACCTGCGGGGCGCCAATGAGAAAGGTACCTTCACTGATGTTTGGTACCTCGACAATGGGGCTAGCAATCACATGACGGGTGATAGGGTGAAATTCCGGGAGCTGGACGAAGGTGTCACAGGGAAGGTGAAGTTCGGAGATGGCTCCACGGTGCAGATCATGGGCAAAGGGTCTGTTCTGTTCGGCTGCAAGAACGAGACCAGTGGCTGCTCCCGGAGGTCTACTACATCCCGAGGCTTTGCATTAACGTGATCAGCCTTGGGCAACTCACCGAGTTCAGCCACAAGGTGATCATGGACGACGACCAGCTGGAGGTTTTCGAAAAAAATCCACTGCGTCTGCTTATGAAGGTAAGGCGAACTACAAACCGCCTCTACAGAATTGAACTGGAGATGGCGAGACCGGTGTGCCTCTTGGCAAGCCTCGAGGATCTGGCGTGGTTGTGGCATGCCAGGCTCGACCATGTCAACTTCCATGCACTAAAGTTGCTCGTCGACAAGGAGATGGCGGTGGGGGTGTGTTAGAATGTGGAGCCCGAACTCTGAAGCAGATCTCCATAAGGGGTCAGGTCGCGGTTTGACCTGCGTGGTCAGGTCGCGGGGGTCAAGGGGGCAGCGCCCCTTGCGGGGGTCTCCGGGGGCAGCGCCCCCGGAAGCCAAATTTTGACTAAGTGTTGCAGGCGGGCTCAACATTCGACTGCCACAGCCGAAGTCAGAAATGAAGCAGTCGATTGAATGATTCGACTCATGTAGTCGAATGTCAGATTGAATGATTCGACTCATGCAGTCGAATGTCAGCATGAAGGATTCGACTCATGCAGTCGAATGTCAAATATGAAGCATTCGACTTCCTCTTTGCCAGGACTCTTTTGCCCTTGTGTGTCTCGATTGTGGCGCCCTTTCCTCCTAGTATATAAAGGGGGGTTTTTTGTCCTCTTTGGTATGGGTGTATTTCTTGCAGAAGAAGTATTGAAAGCTGCTGTGGCCGTGGACGTAGGAAGGCTTCTTGCCTCCGAACCACGTAAAATCCTGGTGTTCCTGTCTTCTTCTTCCCACCTCCTTCTATCTCTCTCTGGTATCTACGAGTGGGTAGTGTGAGAGAGTTGTCGCTGGCCTGAGTGCTGTTCCATTCCCAACAACTGGTATTAGAGCCCCAGGTTCAGGGTTAGGGTTTACAGGGGAAGCAATGGCGGCGGATGAAGGAAAGGTGAGGATCGAGAAGTTTGATGGCAAGGACTTCGGTTTTTGGAAGATGCAAATCGAAGACTACTTGTATCAGAAGAAGCTGCATCAGCCGCTTCTTGGAACGATGCCAGAAGGTATGAAAAAGAAGACTGGGATCTTCTGGACAGGCAAGCTCTTGGAGTTGTCCGTTTGACGTTGGCCAGAAACGTTGCGTTCAACATTGTGAACGAGAAGACCACAACAGATCTGATGAAGGCGTTATCAAATATGTACGAGAAACCATCTGCCTCCAACAAGGTACATTTGATGCGTCGTCTGTTTAATCTCAAGATGACCGAAGGTTCCTCGGTCACAGATCATATCAATGAGTTCAACGTGATTACAACTCAGTTGAGTTCTGTAGAAATAGATTTTGATGATGAGATTAAAGCTTTGATTCTTCTGTCCTCCTTACCGGAAAGTTGGGGTGCTACTGTGACGGCTGTTAGTAGTTCTTCAGGTTCAAGTAAACTGAAACTCACAGAGATTCGAGATTTGATTCTTAGAGAGGATGTTCGCAGGAGGGAATCTAGTGAAGCTTCAGGTTCTGCCCTAAACACTGAAGGCAGGGGAAGAACAAATCAGCGTGGACAAAATCGGAACAGATCTAAGTCCAAGAAAAGAAATCAGTCAAAACCCCGTGGTGATGGTTGCTGGAACTGTGGTAAGAAGGGTCACTTCAAGAAGGATTGCAGACTTCCAAAGAGGAAGGATAAGGGGCAGAAATAGGAAGAAGACTCTGCTAATGTCACAGCAGAGGGAGTCGAAGATGCTCTGATTTTGAGCATTAACAGTCCCATCGAATCCTGGATTTTGGATTCTGGAGCATCTTTTCACTCTACCTCATGCAAAGAGACTTTACAAAATTATGTTGCTGGTAATTTTGGGAAGGTCTATCTCGCTGATGATGAGCCCCTAGATATTGTAGGGAAGGGTGATGTTCACTTGAAAACAGCTAACGGGACTGTATGGAAGCTGAGGGATGTTAGACATATTCCTGGCTTGAAGAGAAATCTGATCTCCATTGGTCAGCTTGATGATGAAGGATATGTCACTACCTTTGTCAATAGGTGCTGGAAGATAACCAAGGGTGACATGGTTATAGCACGGGGCAGCAAGATGGGGACTCTTTATATGACTGCAAATGACAAAGACTTAGTGGCAGTGGCAAATTCAGAAGAAGACTCCAAGACCTGGCACTGCAGACTTGGGCACATGAGTGAAAAGGGGATGAAGATGATGGCTGAAAAAGGGAAGTTAGGTGATCTAAAGTCCATAGATGTTGGACTGTGTGAAGACTGCATTCTGGGAAAGCAGAGAAAGGTCACCTTCTCTAAAGCTGGAAGAAGTTCTAAGCAAGAAAGGTTAGAACTTGTGCACACTGATGTGTGGGGGTCAGCCCCTGTTCGATCCCTTGGAGGTTCACTCTACTATGTCACCTTTATTGATGACTCCACTCGGAAGGTATGTGTTTATTTTCTCAAAAATAAATCTGATGTGTTCTCTACTTTTGTGAAGTGGAAGGCTGAAGTGGAAAATCAGACTGGTGTAAAGATCAAGTGTTTGAGGTCAGACAATGGAGGAGAGTATAGCAGCAAGGAATTTAAAGATTTCTGTGCACTACATGGTATTCGTATGGAGAAAACAATTCCAAATACTCCACAGCAGAATGGGGTTGCTGAACGCATGAACAGAACCTTGAATGAGAGAGCTAGAAGCATGAGACTACATGCTGGCCTACCGAAGACTTTCTGGGCAGATGCTATTAGCACATCAGCTTATTTGATTAATAGAGGACCCAGTGTTCCTCTAAATGGTGAGCTACCAGAAGAGGCTTGGACCGACAAGGAGGTAACTCTCTCACACTTAAGAGTATTTGGTTGTCTCTCATATGTGCATGTTGATTCCAATGACAGAGACAAGTTAGATCCTAAGTCAAGGAAATGTTTTTTCATTGGATATGGTTCTGATGATTTTGGATACCGCTTCTGGGATGATGAAGGCAGGAAAATCATTAGACAAAGGAATGTTATATTCAATGAAAGATTGCTTTACAAGCACAGATCTGATGTGGAATCCAAAGATGCAGGTCAAGAAAGTGCACAGGTTGAGCTGGAGGGAATTTCAGAAGAGGATGTGTTGAGAAGGTCTCAAGAAGATCCTGAAAATACTATAGTGCAACCAGAGGTTCAAGTGAGAAGGTCAAGCAGATTGCGCAGGCCAGTTGAACGATTTTCTCATGCTATGTACTACTTGTTGTTGATAGATGCAGATGAACCAGAGAGCTTTGATGAAGCAACGCAGGTGGAGGATTCAGTCAAGTGGGAGTTGGCAATGAAAGATGAAATGAACTCCCTTCACAAGAATGAAACTTGGGTGCTGACTGAACTACCACCTGGCAAGAGGGCACTGCAAAACAAATGGGTTTTTCGGTTAAAATAAGAACATGATGGCAGCAAGAGGTACAAGGCAAGGCTAGTTGTGAAGGGTTTCCAACAGAAGGAAGGTATTGATTATACTGAAATTTTTTCTCCAGTTGTCAAGCTAACTACTATTAGATTAGTGTTGAGTATTGTTGCTGCTGAAAACTTGCACCTAGAACAGCTTGATGTAAAAACGGCTTTTCTCCATGGTGATCTGGAGAAGGATATTTATATGGTGCAGCCAGAAGGCTTTCATGAACATCGTAAAGAAAACCTTGTTTACAAATTGAACAAAAGCTTGTATGGTCTGAAACAAGCCCCCAGGCAGTGGTACAAGAAGTTTGATGGATTCATATGTAGCAATGGGTTCATTAGGTGCAACATGGACCATTGTTGTTACTTTAAGAAGTTTGACAATTGTTACATCATATTGCTGTTGTATGTGGATGATATGCTTATTGCAGGATCAAGTATGACATAGATTAACAAGTTGAAGAAGCAATTGTCAAAGAAATTTGCTATGAAGGACTTGGGAACAGCAAAGCAAATTCTTGGGATGAGAATTGTAAGAGATAGAGCAGATGGTATTCTGAAGCTATCTCAAGAAGGCTACATTCAGAAGGTGTTGAGCAGGTTCAACATGCAAGATGCAAAACCAGTCAACACCCCTCTAGCAAGTCACTTCAAGTTGTGCAAAGAGCAGTCACCAAGGACTACTGAAGAATGTGAGTCCATGAAGAAAATCCCTTATGCATCAGCTGTGGGAAGTCTGATGTATGCTATGGTTTGTACCAGGCCGGATATAGCACATGCAGTGGGAGTTGTGTGCAGATATATGGCAGATCCGGGAAAACAACACTGGGAGGCAGTAAAATGGATTTTGAGATATCTGAAAGGCACTTCAGATAAATGTCTTTGTTTCAGAAAAGGTGATGTTATTTTGCAAGGTTTTGTTGATGCAGATCTTGGTGGTGATCTGGACACAAGAAGAAGCACCACTGGTTATGTGTACACCTTGGGTGGGACTGCAGTGAGCTGGGTTTCACAACTTCAGAAAGTTGTTGCTCTTTCAACCACAAAAGCGTAGTATGTTGCCGTCTCCGAAGCCAGCAAAGAGATGGTGTGGCTGAAAAGTTTCCTGAAGGAGTTGGGTAAGAAACAAAACAACAGTGTGCTGTTTTGTGACAGTCAAAGTGCCATTCATCTTGCCAAGAACCCTGTCTTCCATGCAAGGACGAAGCATATACAGCTGAAGTATCACTTTATCCGTGGGTTGATTGAAGATGGTACACTTTTGCTTGAGAAGATAAGAGGGTCAGAAAATCCTGCAGACATGTTAACCAAGGTGGTCACAAGAGACAAACTGAAGCTATGTCAAGCTTCAGTTGATCTCCATGAATGATAGATGGAGGGATGCCACAGCCAGCTGCTCTTTTGCTACCTTGAGGAGGAGGTGCCTGATATTGTTTGGAGTTCTGACTCCAAGTGGGAGATTGTTAGAATGTGGAGCCCGAACTCTGAAGCAGATCTCCATAAGGGGTCAGGTCGCGGCGGGCTCAGCATTCGACTGCCACAGCCGAAGTCAGAAATGAAGCAGTCGATTGAATGATTCGACTCATGTAGTCGAATGTCAGATTGAATGATTCGACTCATGCAGTCGAATGTCAGCATGAAGGATTCGACTCATGCAGTCGAATGTCAGCATGAAGGATTCGACTCATGCAGTCGAATGTCAATATTGAAGCATTCGACTTCCTCTTTGCCAGGACTCTTTTGCCCTTGTGTGTCTCGATTGTGGCGCCCTTTCCTCCTAGTATATAAAGGGGGTTTTTTTGTCCTCTTTGGATATGGGTGTATTTCTTGCAGAAGAAGTATTGAAAGCTGCTGTGGCCGTGGATGTAGGAAGGCTTCTTGCCTCCGAACCACGTAAAATCCTGGTGTTCCTGTCTTCTTCTTCCCACCTCCTTCTATCTCTCTCTGGTATCTACGAGTGGGTAGTGTGAGAGAGTTGTCGCTGGTCTGAGTGTTGTTCCATTCCCAACAGGGTGCTGCCGATCAAGCACCCTAACAAGCTGTGCCAAGGGTGTTTAATTGCAAACCATGCGAGACAACCGTTCCTAGAGGCAGTGAGTTATCGAGCAGAGGAGCCACTCAAATTGCTGCACGCCGACCTCTGTGGACCGATCACTCCGTCGACTCTCGCCGAAACAACTACTTTATGTTGATCGTTGATGATTGCACCTGATGGATGTGGGTGTCCGCGATCAAGGCAAAGGATCAAGTCTACTCAGTGTTCAAGAAATTCAAGCAGCGGGTGGAGAACTTCAGTGGATACCGAGTGAAGACTTCGAGGACTGACCGGGGTGGCGAGTTCCTCTCCACTGAATTCACCAAGTTGTGTGAAGAGGCATGCATTGTGAGGCATCTGACCACGCCGTATACGCCGCAGCAGAACGACGTGGTGGAATGAAGGAATAGGACGGTGATGACAATGGCCAGATCTCTCCTCAAGAGTATGCACCTGCCCGGTAGATTTTGGGGGGAGGCCGTGAGGCATGTAGTGTATCTCCTCAATCGCCTGCCAACCAAAGCGCTAGGTGAGTGCACCCCCTTTGAAGCCTGGATTGGGAGAAAACCACATCTGGCACACCTCCGCATCTTTGGTTGTACAACACATGTGAAGGTAGCGACGCCACATCAAAAGAAACTTGATGATCGCAGCCAGGAATGGTGTACCTTGGAGTCGAGTACGACTGCAAGGCGCATCGCCTCTACGATCCTCGGCGCAGCAAACTCTATGTAAGTAGAGATGTTAAATTCGAGAGAATGTGGAGTGGAATTGGTGTGCAAGCGCAGATGGAGGGCAACCATCGGATTTCATAGTGAAGTGTTGGCCCTTTTGGTGTGGCAGCAAGGTAACCTAGAGGGGGGGTGAATAGGTTTTTCTGAAATCTGAAATCAAAACGAACACTTAAAAGTTTGGTTAGTGTTAGTGTGATGAAGAGTGGCAGTGCGGAAGCAAAAGAACAATCACACAAAGGACACAGAAGATTTATCTTGGTTCGGCCCTTCCCACATGGAAGTCCTACGTCCAGTCCCCAAGCAACCTCTTGGGATTTCACTAACCAAGGTATAGTCCCCCTCAAGGACACTACAACACCCAGCACCCAGCTGGTCTTCTTCTCTTTCCCGGCAAGAAGGCAACCCACTTCTTTTCTAGGGTCAGAAGCAAACCTACTAGTACAAACCCCAGTGCGGTTCTGCTAGACACAAACCCCTAGCTGGGTTACACACTGTATACAGTCCTACAGCTGGACAGAAATCTTTCTTAGAAAAGAAAGATCAGACTGAGAGCTATTACAAGATGAACACTCAGGACTTAGCTCACAGTCACAGACTCTCCCCCAAGATTACAATGAGCACAGGGAGAAAATGAAGAGAGAAGGAAGGAAGCTTGAAAGCTCGAATGCTTTAAAATGCTTGAACACTTCTTCTTGGGCTCAGGCTCTTTCTCTCTTTTCCTTTGAGTGTATTTGGAGTTTAGGTTCCTTACTTGTTGTACACTCCTTCAAAGATCTTCAGAAAAGCTCTCTGCTCTCCTTCAGCTTATGCTTCATCTTTTATAAGAGCAGCTTTTGAATATATCCGTTGGAGTTCTACCCGTTGGTCATCTCTTATCTTGATCATTCTTCGTGGTCTTTCGAGGTCTGTGAGCATGAAAGAAAGTGTTAGCATAAAAGAGTGTTTACATGAAAACTGTGCATGCTACTGTGTTTCTCTTGACATGCTAAAACTGATAAGTCATATCTTTTTCTGACAGGACTGAGAAATTACGCATGCAGCTTTTTGTCAGAAGATATTTTGACTTTTCATTTAGGCGCCAAAAATACTTGAACATACAAGAGAAGTCGATGTGAATATGACTCATAAAACCGTTGTTCATTTATAAGCAAATCGTTATGATCACCTGAAGAAATCGATGTGATCACTTATGAAATCGTTATGCAAGCAAATCGTTATGATCACCTGAAGAAATCGATGTGATCACTTATGAAATCGTTATGCAAGCAAATCGTTATGATCACCTGAAGAAATCGATGTGATCACTTATGAAATCGTTATGCAAGCAAATCGTTATGATCACCTGAAGAAATCGATGTGATCACTTATGAAATCGTTATGCAAGCAAATCGTTATGATCACCTGAAGAATCGATGTGATCACTTATGAAATCGTTATGCAAGCAAATCGTTATGATCACCTGAAGAAATCGATGCGATCACTTATGAAATCGTTATGCAAGCAAATTGTTATGATCACCTGAAGAATCGATGTGATCACTTATGAAATCGTTATGCAAGCAATTCGTTATGATCAAAATAAATTGTTGTAGCGCTTATTAATTTGGCACTTAATCTGAAATCGATGTATATGGATTAAACATCGATTTTTATCATTTTAGTGCACCTTATTGCATCAATGAGAGACTTAGCATTTTGCTATGAGATTGATGCGACACAGATGAAACAAAATATTCAATTTGACTTGTCATCTGTGAATGGGATTGATGCAACACAGATGAAACAAAATATTTATGAACACCTATATTTTGTTATCTCCGCAATACTAAGATAATATTTTTGTTATCACCTAAGTGCATAATATATTTTTTATCACCAAAATGCCAAGATCACAGATAACCATAGAGTGGTTCAACATGAAGGAGAAGCTTTTCACCGTGCCAAATTTAGGTGGTTCGGTGCCATCCGCGGCTGCCGTGGTAGGGGAGCCAGCTGTCGCAGCAGGCGAGTCGGCACCCGTGACACACTACAACCTTGCCCCTGCAGCGAGCCCGCTGGCCGGCGATGCGACGCCGGCAGGGCCGATCACCAGGGCGCGTGCTGCGGCATGCACGACACCATCGTCCCCGACATCTACCACAACCCCGGCAGCCATGCCGGCATAGGGATCATCGGCAGGAGAGCTGGCCACGCCTGCCGCATCGGTGTAGACGCCACCAAAAGTCAGCAGCGACAACTCCAATGATGGGCCCGTCCGATACCGGCACATTGATGACATCACGAAGGATGCGAAAAGAGTGGAGCTTCAGGAAGAAGATCTAGATGATGAAGCACTGCTTACAGAGATGGAGGAGCCATCATCCTTTCGTGAGGTTGCTAGCCAGGAGGTGTGGAAGGAAGCAATGGCCAAGGAGATTGAGTCTATCGAGAAGAACTCAACTTGGACCCTCACAACATTGCCGGCCGGACACAAACCGATTGGTTTGAAATGGGTATATAAGCTGAAAAGGGACTCAAATGGAAATGTGACCAAACACAAGGCGAGGCTGGTTGCAAAAGGATATGTCCAGCGGAAAGGGATTGATTTCGAGGAGGTGTTTGCATCGGTGGCCAGGCTGGACACTATGCGGGTCATCCTTGCTATAGCAGCTAACCGTGGATGGCAGGTTCATCATCTAGATGTCAAGTCGGCATTCTTGAATGATGAACTAGAAGAGGAGGTCTACGTCACTCAGCCAGAGGGTTTCATAGTGAAGAACAAAGAGCATCTTGTGCTCAAATTGAGCAAGGCCTTGTATGGTCTCCGACAGGCACCACAGGCATGGAATACACAGGTGAACAAAAGCTTGAAACTACTCGGTTTCACAAGGTGTGCTCAGGAGCATGCTGTGTACACAAGAGGAATATGCCGAGCAGGTGTGATGATTGGTGTGTATGTTGATGATCTTATTGTGACAGGGGAAGATCCTGAGGTGATCATGTAGTTCAAGCAGCAAATGATGGGTGAATTTGAGATGAGTGATCTCGGTTTACTCACTTTCTATCTCGAGATTGAGGTGGGACAAGAAGATGGACGTATCACTATCAAGCAGACTTCATATGCCAAGAAGGTGCTCGGTCAGTTTGGCATGTTGGAGTGCGATCCCACTAAGTACCCTATGGAACCAAGAGCACAGCTGCACAAGGATGCAGATGGACAGCCGGTGGATGCTACCGAGTATCGCCGAGTCATTGGTTGTCTAAGGTACTTACTCCACATGAGACTAGATCTCTCCTTTGCTATTGGTGTGGCAAGCAGATTCATGAAAGGCCGACAATGATGCATCACAAGGCAGTGAAGCAAATTCTCAGGTATTTGAAGGGTGCTATCGATTACGGTCTCGTGTACAGCAGAGGAGGAGGAGAAGAGATCATCACGACATGGATGACAGGAAGAGCACTGGAGGCATGACGTTCTATGTCAATGACATCCTCGTGTCTTGGAATTCTCAGAAGCAAAAGACGGTGGCCTTGTCATCATGCGAAGCTGAGTTCATGGCAGCAACAGCGGCGGCGTGCCAAGCACTGTGGCTGAGAAGCCTGTTGGGGGAGCTAACTGGCAATGAGTCCAAGATGGTGAAACGGTTGTTGACAACAAGCCCGCAATAGCCTTGATGAAGAATCCTATTTTCCATGACCGTAGCAAGCATATCGACACAAGATTCCATTTTATTCGTGAATGCGTCGAAGAAGGACAGATTACTGTGGAGTTTGTTTGCACGGAGGAGCAGCGAGCTGACTTCTTGACGAAGGCGCTGCCAGGAGCGAAGCTGGCAACAATGCGGCACCTGCTGGGTGTTCGCGATCTGAAGCCACGTCAGGATTAGGGGGGAGTATGTTGGACGTAATCCAGATGTGGCTGCGATGGTCCGAGTCATGCAGAGGCAAGGGAAGGACCGACTCTTTAGAATTCAGTTTTAGGAATGTGCGGTAGGCACGACTTGTCTCAAGTCCGAGTCTTGAGGATCGTGGGATGCCACGACCTTGTTTCTTCTTGTTTTAGCGTTCCTTAAAAGTAGCAGGTAGTTGATACTTTTATGTAAGCCTTTACGCATTGTTTGTTTTTTGAGATAGCAGAGAAAAAAAAAATAGATCTATGTTCTCCTGTTCGTGTGTTCTTCGCCCATCTGTTGTTTAGTGTCCTTCACTACTCTGCCGGAATTCCTATAGAGATCGCAAGTGTGCGATCCTGAGCAGGCAATCTACAGTAAAGAGAGACTGACTTGGACCATTGAAAGCAAGGGCGAGTAGTCTTCCGGCATGAACTTCTATTACATAGATTGCTACCATTCCATGGGAACTGCAGAGAATCTGTAACTCCGAACGGGGAAGGTGGGGGGGTTGTTTATTTCGTCCTTTTAAGTGATTCGTATATATGAGTTTCAGCTACTTGGCTGTGTATCCCCAATAAAGAAAAAGAAATATATATGTATTTATTTTTGTTAGATTATGACGAAGCTGATTCTAAATTCACAGAAGAGGCAGCAAACCGACTTCGTGGTATATGAAAATATGAGATTGGGACCTCAGATCTGGAGGAGAAAGTTGAAATTGCTACCTTTATTGATATTGCCGATGTCGTCAAACTTGTAAGGAAGTCGAACTTAAGATGGTGTTCTCGAAGTCGATCTTTTGACGCTCAAGTTAAAAATTTATTTGTAAAAAAGATCAAAAGGAAACGAGTGAAGAGAGAGAGAGAGAGAGTAGGTGCACAAGTTAGATCTAGATCTCTCTGAGAGATATGAAATCTAGACTCCTTCACCTATAGCCATGAGACTACGTTTATAGAGATAGAGTTGAAGTTCAACTGAGATTCTCAGTAATAGACGAATTGGGAGAGGTCTTTTGGCAAGTTATCCTCTTACCCTAGGATTCTTAGTAGGAATGAAGGATGGTGGAAGACTTTACACTAAATAGTGTTCTCTATGCCAGTAGGAGTCACGGTGGATCTTGAAGATCTCAAATTAGTTGTAGTCAGATTTGAAATGTTGCTATAGATCTTAATTCGAGTAGGATTTGAACTGACTTCTTCTGAGTTAAGGTGATAGTAGACACTTGGGAGGCCTAGGTAGGTCAGGCTGGGTTGACCACATTATCGGGCCAACATCTTTACTAGGCCAATCTCCTTACTGGGCTATCAAATCTGGTCAGGTACCGATCCCATCAAATTATATCATATTTTCATATATCATCATCTATGTCTCGTACTTGTTCATATTTCATCATGAGAAAGACTTAGTGCACTTATTTATTACACTTAAGTGTAACATGATTAGACACTAAACCCATGTGGCACCACTCACATGAGGAGTGATAAAGTGACAACCTAATTATTAGGTGCCACATGGATTTAGTACCTAGTCATATTACACTTAAGTGTAATATGAAAGTACACTAAACCTTTCTCTTTCATCATATGTCTTTGATGTTTCAGACCTACTTGATCATAATT
>JACBKR010002689.1:0-48907 GCA_014218235.1 Colocasia esculenta | reverse complement strand
CTTCATCATGCAATTTCTGTAAGAAACTTGGGCACAATGAAAAACAATGCTGGAACAATCCAAATAAACTGAAAATCAAACAAGTTTGGATTCCGAAGCATTACTTTTTGGCATGAATGATACATTGGTGTTGGGTTGAGTGTGTTTTGGAATTTCATAAAGTTGTATTTTAATGATGACCAATGAACATCACTCATACTTTGATTTTGATGATGACATATTGTGATTTTGATGATGATATGTTGAACATGTTATACATTTTATACATACACACAATGCTTAAACACATGTTTTTGATGTTTAATTTCTCATATTTAATGATAATATCTTGTACTAATAGCCTATGTGTTAATTTTTAGGAATATCTAGATTTTTTCATGGTAGTGTCGACACACCTATTGATGGTGTCGACACTGGGTTAGAGTCCCTGAAGTTCTTTCATGAAAATAGGGTCAAGTGTGTCGACACAGTCCATGGTCGTGTTGACACTAGATCCAGTTCCAGGAGACCCAGTTGCCTGACTGGAACAAGGTGTCGACACAAGTCCCTGGTGTGTCGACACTAGACCCAGCTTCCAGAAGACCTTTTTGGACAATTGTGACGGTGTGTCGACACACTCAGTGGTAGTGTCGACAAACTCCGGCTGAAATTTCAACTTATGATTTTTCTAGACATGTGGCCGCTTGGGGCTCAAGGGAATCTGCTTAGGTTTTTATGCCTATGTACCCTAAGGCTCCTTATGGACATATAGGGCTATAAATACCCATGTGTTTGGTACTCCAATGCGATCCCATGCAAGACAAAGCCCAGAGCATTCTAGAAGAAGGGAAGGTGAGCGGGAAGAAGGAATCTGCATCCAGAGGAGCAGAGCAGCGCCGCCAAGGGAAGAAGAAGGAGAAGAAGAAAAAGGAGGAGGAGCTCGGGATTGCAGCAGTGCTGATCTAGAAGGAGATCAGTTGAGTCTGTATTTGGTCAGAGTGTTAAATTCTCTGGGGAATCTGTGTATGTGTTCTACACAAATCTCCCAATTCTATTGTCTCTACCGTTTATATTGTATGAGATAGATCGTGCTAGAGGATCTATTCTCTAAGTGTGCTTGTGGTGGATCTATTGTGATCCAGAAGTTTGAGTATTTGTACTCTGGGTTGGAGCCGTTGTGCTCTGATGCTTGAGTCGTAGTGCTCAAGGGCTTGTGAATTTTCTGAATTCACAAGTGGTCTGTGGAGTAGGTTGTCATGCCTATCTCCTGGGTTTCATTGAGTCATTGCACTCAAAGTGGTCAGAGTCGTTGTGCTCTAGTTTGTACTGCACTTGTGCTAGTGGTTCCTCCGTTGTGAGGAGGTGGACGTAGGAGACACAAGTTGTGTTCTCCGAACCACCTTAAAATCTTCTGTGCACTGTGGTTTGATGTGTGTTTGTGGTTCTATTCACTATACTCACACACCACACTTAGATCTGATCGAATTGTGTGTTTTACTTATTTTAATTCCACTGCGATTCACACCATTTCTTAGTTCATTTATCAAAGTCACCTATCCGATCCCCACAACTGGTATCAGAGAAGGTCAGAGTCAAATCTATACTCTGAGGTGCTTTGGTGAATTTTCGTATTCAGATTTTGATCACTTGCTTAATTGCTGTGTGTTTTGGTTCGATTGTCTTTATCATGGACTCTAGAGGTTTTGTTGCTGAAGGTCATTCAATCAATAGGCCCCATTTTTTGATGGTACTGACTATCCTTACTGGAAGAATAGGATGATGGTTTTTCTTAGAGCACAGGACTATGAAGTATGGAGAATTGTTGAAAAAGGACCAATTGAAGTCACTGGAGATGAAGATCAATGGACCAGGGAGCAGATCAGAAGGGTCACCTGAACTACAGTGCCATGAACATGCTGCAATGTGCCATCCATCCGAAGGAGTATTCCAGAATCTCTATGTGTAAGTCTGCCAAGGAGATGTGGGATAAATTAGAATTGCATTATGAGGGCACATCTCAGGTCAGGGAGACTAAGGCTAACATGTTAGTTTCTGATTATGAGTTGTTTATCATGAAATCTAATGAAACTATATCTGAGATGTTTTCTAGGTTCATGGTATTATAAAATGGACTTCGAGCCTTGGGTAAGGAATACTCAAATGAAGAATTGGTAAGAAAAATCTTGTGCTCCTTATCTCCTGTATGGCACACTAAAGCAACTGTCATTGAAGATTCAAAGGATTTATCCAAAATCACATTGGATGAACTCATTGGATCATTAATGACATATGAGTTAACCTTAAGAGATCAGAAGAACACATGCTAAAAACAAAAACCATTGCTCTAAAGCTTCATCAAGTAATAAAGAAAAATCTAAAGAAAATTCTGAGTCTGAAAAATCTAATCTGATCATGATAATCTTGCTTTCATCACCAGACAATTTAAGACATTTATGAAATCAAACAAGAAGAATTTTGGTAATAAGCAAATTCCATGTCTAGTAAAAAGAAACATTTCTCCCATGTGATCATAAGAAAACTGATGAAACCTATGTGTTATAGGTGTAACAAATCTAGACATATGAAGGCTGATTGTCCAGAAGGTAAGAAGGAAAAGCACAAACCACAAGAAGGAGTTCCACAAAAAGAAGAACAAGGCCATGGTGGCTACATGGTCAGATGATGAAAGCTCAGACTGTAATGAAGAATCCTCAAGTTCAGAAGGAATGAAATCTGCTTCATGGCAGGAAGCAGCGAAGAACAGGTAGATATATCCTTTGAACTATTTACCATTGAAGATTGGCAAGAAGCATATGGTAATTTAGTTGAAAATCTTTCTGATGTTAGAAAAAGAAAATAAATACTTGAACAGAAAAATTTAAAGCATTCTTCATGATACTTCATCATCTGTAAAGATTTCTGAATTGGAAGCTCAAATTTCAGACCAAATCAAAGAAAATGATGAACTGTTGATTTTTGTTGATGATCTGAAATTGAAAATTCAAAAATTGAACAAAGAACTCATCAACTCTATCAAGAAATTTAATGAAAAATAAAAGGAAAATCATGAAAATTTGAATCAAATTGAAAAACTAATCTTTGCATTAAAGAAAAAGAAGATATCATCAAGAACTTCACTCAAGGGAAACACAATTTGAATGCTCTACTTGGAGTTAAGATGAATTCAAACAAATTTGGTTTAGGTTTTGAACCACAAAATTTAAAGAAAACTGAATCATCTGCAAAGCAAACAAAATCATTAAAAATTCCTTTATAAAATTTGTCAAGGCAAGCTCATCTAAAAACAAAGGAAAATACAAAAACAAAAAGAACCTGAGAGGTCGACACATACCCTACCTAGGTCGACACACACTATGCACAGGTCGACCTATCCTAGTCAAAGGTCGACCTACCCTTCTTATAAAAATCACAAAAACTTCAAACCAATCACTAATCATCTTTCTCATGGCAATTGGAATGTTTTCTCATCTTACAATTCAAGATGGAATAAGTCTTGGAACCAAAGGTACAATGGTACCCAATGGTTCAATCCTTATTTCTATCATTTCTTTTCCTGCATATCAATAGCAATACATGCCAAGTTTTCCACAGTGGAACAAATCAACTAAGAGGTATAATGTTTAGAAAATTGAAAATAAAAAGTTGAATCTTTTGTTTCAAAAAACACTGTGAAGAAAAATACACAAATTTGGGTTAGAAAGGATTTGTTATCTCTTCTCACTCAGGATGTTGGTACCAATCTCATGTGGGTACCAAAAACTTTTCTTGTCTAATTTGTTATGTGCAGGAAAGCTGTGCATCCAATTCCAACAACATCTGGATTCTTACAGTGGATGCTCACGGCACATACAGGAGATAGAAATAAATTTCATGCTTGATTGAAAAGGAAGGTGGACAATCACCTTTGGAGGTAAGAATAAAGGAAAAATAATTGGCAAAGGAAAAATTGGTAAGTCTTGCATTACCTTAAGTGATGATGTTTGTTTAGTTGAGAGCTTGAATTACAACTTGCTTAGCATTAGTCAATTGTGTGACAATGGTCACAAGATTCTTTTTGATCATGATTCATGCAAAATAATTGACTCCTTTTCTGAAAAAATTTAATTGATTGGAAAAAGAGAAATAATGACTACATGATTGATTTGTGTGATAATTCTTCTTTAAATGTTTGCTTGATTGCAAATAAAATGACACTGCTTGGTTGTGGCACAAAAGGTTGGGTCATGCAAGTTTCACAACCATTAGTAAACTCATAAGAATGAATCTTGTAAAAGGTCTTCCTGAATCTTTCCCAGTCATGACAATCCTGTTTGTGGGATATGTGCTCAAGAAAACAAACAAGAAAATCTTTTAAAGTGTTCAATGAAGTACTTTCATCTAAACCACTTGAGTTGCTTCATATGGATCTTTTTGGTCCAACCAGAACTCAAAGTCTCAGTGGTAATAGATATGGCTTTATGATCATTGACTTTACAAGATATACTTGGGTCTTATTCTTATCCCATAAAGTGATGCATGTTCAGAATTTAGGAGATTTTACAATTCTGTCTTAGTGGGTTTATCTTTCAAACTGAATTCCATTTTGACGGATCATGGGGGTGAATTTGAAAATAAATCATTTTCTGATCTCTTACTGAATTGAAATTCTCCATAAGTTTTCTTCCCCTAGAATCCAGAACAAAATGGAGTTGTAGAAAGAAAAAATAGAACTCTTGTGGAAATGGCCAGAACTATGCTCATTGAAGTAAACTGTCTAAATCTTTTTGGGCAGAAGCTATAAATACAGCTAATTTCATTTTGAATAGAGCATTGGTAAGACCAAAGATCAGAAAAACCCCTTATGAGTTGTTCAAAATAAAAAAACAAAGTGTGTCATATTTCAAAATTTTTGGTTGCAAATGTTTTGTTCACAATAACAACAAAGAAAATCTTGATAAATTTGATGCAAAAAATTTTGAATCAATCTTCTTAGGTAATTCTGAAACTTCAAGAGCTTACAGTGTTTATATTTTAAAAATAAGACTGTGGAAGAATCTCCACATGTCATTTTTATGAAAACTTCCAAAGATTGACATTCTTACTTTGTGCAAAACCCATTATGTGATGATGAGGATGATTTTCTTGAACATCCATCTACAAATCTTGAAGAGCAAGAAGTACCAAATGCACATGAGGTTCTTGAATTGCCAACTTCAAGTGATTCAGGTAATCATGTTCCTAAAATCATGCAAACCTTGAGGTAATTTCTGAACCAAGATTTTTAAGAGACCATCCACTTGAAAGCATTGTTGGTAATTTGCAAGATGGAATAAGAACCAGATCATCTTTTCATTCTGTCATAGTTGAAGATTCTTTGGCACTACTTTCCCAAATTGAACCCAAAATGTTGATGAAGCTTTATCTTGTGAAAACTGGATAAATGCTATGCATGAAGAGCTTCATCAATTGAAAGAAATCAAGTTTGGGATTTAGTACCAAACCTTCAGATTTAACTTCTGCCATTGGAACTAGATGGATTTTCAGAAATAAATTGAATGAATCTGGTCAAATTGTTAGAAATAAAGCTAGACTTCTTGCTCAGGGTATAACCAAGAACTTGGTATTGATTTTGAAGAATCTTATGCCCCTGTAGCAAGACTTGAAACTATTCGAATATTCCTTCATTTACTGCTTCTTTGAAATTCAAAGTCTTTCAAATGGATGTCAAGAGTGCATTTTTAAATGGATACATAAAAGAAAATGTTTTGTCAAACAACCCCCTAGTTTTGAAAATGAAAAATTTCCCAATCATGTTTTAAACTTAATAAGCTCTTTATGGTCTTAAAACAAGCTCCAAGAGCTTGGTATGACGGTTGAGCTCCTTCTTGTAAATAAAAGTTACATAAGAGGAAACATTGATCAAACCTTGTTTACAAAAACTACAAAAAATTATTTCATTGCTGTTCAAGTTTATGTTGATGATATCATTTTTAATCAACAGATAATACTTGTGCAATGAGTTTGCCCATCTTATGCAATCTGAATTTGAAATGAGTCTCATGAGTGAACTTACATTCTTTTTAGGTCTGCAAGTACATCAAACTGCTGAAGGAATTTTTCTGAGTCAAACAAAATATGTCAAGGAGCTGCTCAAGAGGTTTGACTTCCAAAACATCAAGCCATCCAACACACCAATGGCCACAAGTGTAAGACTTGAGAGTGATACTTCTGGTAAGCCTGTTAATGCTACACTTTACAAAGGTATGATTGGATCTCTTCTTTATTTAACTACCTCTAGGCCAGATATTCAATTCAGTGTTTGCATGTGCGCAAGATTTCAAGCAAATCCTAAAGATAGTCACATGTCTGCTGTTAAAAGAATTTTCAATATCTTCTTTCTTCATGTGATTTGGGTCTTTGGTATCCTACTGAATGTAAATTGGACTTGATTGCATGTAGTGATGCTGATTATTCGGGTGCAAACTTGATAGAAAAAGCACTAGTGGGTCGGTGTTTATATCTAGGAGGGTGTCTTATTTCTTGGGCTTCCAAAAAGCAACATTCTGTAGCTCTTTCAACTGCAGAAGCTGAGTATGTGCTGCTGGTAGCTGTGGTACCCAAGTCCTTGGGTCAAACATCAACTTCTAGATTATAATCACACATTAGGTTGCATTCCCATTCTTTGTGACAACACAAGTGCTATAAATCTGTCTAAAAATCCTATTCAGCATTCCCGCACAAAACACATTGACATTCGGCATCATTTCATTCGAGATGAAGTCTCAAAGAATTCTTTTGAACTCCACTTCATTGACACAGAAAAACAAATTGCAGACATTTTGACTAAGCCTCTTGCAGAACCTAGATTCACTTCTCTTAGAAGAGAACTTGGTTTATGCAAGTTTTCAAATATCTGATATCTTCATCTCATCTCTTTGTGCAAATAAAAGTCATTCTCTCTTGCAAATAATTCCTGCTTCTCAGTTGCATTGAAATTCTTGGTATATCAAATAGTGATTTGAAGAAAGGCAAGTTAGGCTTGTCTGGACACTTTCACTATGTGTGAGTATATGTCTCCGCCAAGTATCAAGAGCCTCGTATGCAATTGTTGAGGGGGAGTCCTTCTCTTTCAATAAAACATTTTGTTCATTCTGCTTTCACTTCATTCCTATGTCTCCAATAATCTTCCTGTTCACCTATGTAGGGGGAGATACATGAAAGGGGGAATCATTGTCATATTTCTTGAGCTTACTTGTCTATTTTGAAACCCAAAGTCATCAGAATTTTTGAGTCCTTGTGCTATTTTCTTATGAGAGAATTAAAACGTTGTAACTAAACTCATTGTGCATTTAGTTTAATTTCAAAGATTCATTATCATTTCAAGGTTAAGCAATCTTAATACTGCATGTTTTTAAAATGATTTGCAAAACACTATTATAGGCACATGAGTGGCTTTAATATTTCTCATGTGAATGTTTAAGCTTCATTTTTACCACATCTTACGAATAATTCTCTAAATTCGTAGTCATGACTTTTCTGGTCAAAGCAAACATATTCCTGCAAAACACCAAGAAAATGATCAACAATCCGGAAAGATACAAACAGAGCAATGCAAATTCTTGAACCAATGAGTAACCGGGCCATTTCACCTAAAAAGTGATTTGTTTCGCGTCAAAAGTAGACATCAAGTTTTCAACTCTGTATAAGATAGTGAAAGTTAAACCACTGAGTAATCAGGAGATCTTGCATCTAATCAATGTGATCTCTTACACTGAAAAGTGAGATTTAACTAATTTATTCTTGTATTCTTTCCCAGTAAAAATGAAAGAAAATCAAATTGACAGGATGGAAAAGTTTAAGACCTTCATAAAGTTCATGTGTACTGAGTTTAGACCTATTATTTTACATTGTGTTAAACTTAAAGCTCCTAACATCCTTGTTAAATATTCTGCTCATTCATATAGGTCACTTTTCTTCATATTTGTATCATTATTTTAACTACATTCAGATCATTATATTTTGCTATACTTTGTGTTGAGTGTGTCTTTGCGATTAAACTTTATTGCACAATACAAAGAACACAATAATTTCTCTCATATGTAAATATCACTTTGCCTCATATTTTTGATCATTTCTGACCATTCATTTCCTACATTTCATTTCTTGATCTCTTACAATTTTTTTTTCTCTCTCTTGTCTATCTTTTGATGCTGTCAAAAAGGGGGAGAAAGTAAAAGTTTTTAGGGGGAGAAAGTTCTTTATGGGGGGAAAGTTCATAGGGTGTATATGGTCAAGGGGAGTTATTGCAGTCAAGGGAGTCAAGCTATGGGAGATTGTGCATATGTTTTGTCATCATAAAAGGGGGAGATTGTTGGGTTGAGTGTGTTTTGGAATTTCATAAAGTTGTATTTAATGATGACCAATGAACATCACTCATACTTTGATTTTGATGATGACATATTGTGATTTTGATGATGATATGAGAACATGTTATACATTTTATATATCACAATAATGCTTAAACAACATGTTTTTGATGTTTAATTTCTCATATTTTAATGATAATATCTTGTACTAATAGCCTATGTGTTAATTTTTAGGAATATCTAGATTTTTTCATGGTAGTGTCGACACACTATTGATGGTGTCGACACTGGGTTAGAGTCCCTGAAGTTCTTTCATGAAAATAGGGTCAAGTGTGTCGACACAGTCCATGGTCGTGTCGACACTAGATCCAGTTCCCAGGAGACCCAGTTGCCTGACTGGAGCAAGGTGTGTCGACACAGTCCCTGG
The DNA here is from genome assembly GCA_014218235.1 of Colocasia esculenta. NCBI lineage: Eukaryota > Viridiplantae > Streptophyta > Magnoliopsida > Alismatales > Araceae > Colocasia > Colocasia esculenta. Next base: position 40,135 of record JACBKR010002689.1, on the reverse strand, counting down.
TAGTGTCGACACTAGACCCAGCTTCCAGAAGACCCTTTTTGGACAATTGTGACAGTGTGTCGACACACTCGTGGTAGTGTCGACAACTCCGGCTGAAATTTCAACTTATGATTTTTCTAGACACGTGGCCGCTTGGGGCTCAAGGAAATCTGCCTAGGTTTTTGTGCCCACGTACCCTAAGGCTCCTTATGGACATATGGGGCTATAAATACCCATGTGTTTGGTACTCCAAGCGATCCCATGCAAGACAAAGCCCAGAGCATTCTAGAAGAAGGGAAGGTGAGCGGAAAAAGGAATCTGCATCCAGAGGAGCAGAGCAGCGCCGCCAAGGGAAGAAGAAGGAGAAGAAGAACAAGAGGAGGAGGTCGTGATGCAGCAGTGCTGATCTAGAAGGAGATCCAGCCGAGTCTGTATTTGGTCAGAGTGTTAATTCTCTGGGGAATCTGTGTATGTGTTCTACACAGATCTCCCATTCTATTTGTCTCTACCATTCTATTGTAATGAGATAGATCGTGCTAGAGGATCTATTCTCTAAGTGTGCTTGTTCTAGCAGAACTTGGATCTATTGTGATCCAGATGTTTGAGTACTTTGTACTCTGGTTGGAGCCGTTGTGCTCTGGTGCTTGAGTCGTAGTGCTCAGGGCTTGTGAATTTACTGAATTCACAGTGGTTTGTGGAGTAGGTTGTCGTGCCTATCTCCTGGGTTTCTTTGAGTCGTTGCACTCAAAGAGGTCAGAGTCGTCGTGCTCTAGTTTGTACTACACTTGTGATAATGGTTCCTCCGATGTGAGGAGGTGGACGTAGGAGACACAAGTTGTGTTCTCCGAACCACCTTAAAATCTTATGTGCACTATGGTTTGATGTGTGGTTTGCTGTTCTTATTCACTATACTCACACACCACGCTTAGATCTGATCGAATTGTGTGTTTTACTTATTTTAATTCTGCTGCTATTCACACAATTTCTTAGTTCATTTATCAAAGTCACCTATCCGACCCCCAACAATTAGGACCCAAAGTAATTTGGGTACCAAAACCCCTTGTCTGATCCACATATGCAGGAATGCCTAGCAGCCCAAAATCAAAACAAGTGGCACCTGGATAGTGGCTGCTCGAGGCATATGACAGGCGACAAAGACAAATTCTGTTTGCTGGTGGAAAAAGAAGGAGGTCAAGTTGTTTTTGTAGGTAATAATAAAGGCCAGATAATTGGTTCAGGTAAGGTTGGTAAGTATCCCTCCAACTCAATAGACAATGTACTGTTAGTTGATGGTCTTCGCCATAACTTGCTTAGCATAAGCCACTGTGCGATAAAGCTCATAAATTGTCTTTAAATCAAATTCATGTCAAATTGTTGATAAGGAAACAGAAGTCTTAATTTTCTGGAAAAAGAGTTAACAACATTTATTTGGTTGATCTAGATGATCCAGAAAATGAAAATTGTGTCTTGTTGCAAGTAACAGGAGAGCTTACCTTGTGGCATCGTAGGCTTGGGCATGCAAGCTACAATGTCTTGCACAAGATCATGAGGTTGAAACTGGTAAACAGACTTCCTGAATTTCCTTCAATATGAATGAAAACTTTTGTGATGCATGTGCACAGGGAAAACAAACCCAGAAACTTTGAAATCAAAAGTACTGGTAAGTACCTCTAAACCATGAATTGTTGCACATGGACCTTTTTGGACCTACTAGAACACTGAGTCTTAATGGCAAACGATTTGGTTTTGTCATTGTAGACGATTTTTCTAGGTTCACTTGGGTTAAATTTTTGGCTCACAAAAATGAAGCGCTGAAAATCTTTGAAGAATTCTTTAATAAGACTGAGCATGGAAATGTTAATAAGATATGCTCAATCTGCACTGATCACAGGGGAGAATTTGATGACAACTCATTTTCTGATTTTTGCAGGCACCAAGGAATATAACACCTATTTTCCTCTCCAAGGACTCCGGAGCAAAATAGTGTAGTGGAGAGAAAGAACAGAACCTTGGTGGAAATGGCTCGTACTCTTCTGTCCAAAGTCAACTCCCAAGGAGTTTTTGGGCAGAAGCGGTAAACATCGTACTACATTCTTCACAGAGCCATGGTAAGACCCGTGATAAAGAAACCCCCTATGAACTGCTCAAAGGTAAGAACCCAGTATTGGTATTTCAGAGTTTTTGGCTCAAAGTGTTCATTCATAATAATGATAAAGTTGATTTAGAAATTTTGAAATCAAAAGTGATCAAGGTATTTTTCTTGGATACTCAGAACACTCCAGAGCATATAGGGTGTTTAATATTAAGAATAAAACTGTGGAAGAAACTCCACATGTTGTTTTTGATGAGTATCATGCAAAAACTAACATTGAAAACCTTCACAAGATTCAAGATGGAGATGCATAAACAACTCTTGAGGAACTACAAGCAAAAGCAAAAGGAAATTCTAAAGTAGTTTCTAAAGAGAAAAGTGGATATCTTCGCAGTACAACGATGAAGATGATGAAACTGTTCAGAAAACAAGATGTTGAATCTGAAGAAGACCCACAAGAGAAAGAGCCTCAAGATGAACCTCCTCAAGCACACCCTCCTCCAGAACAACCTCCACAAGATCAACTTCCTCAAGTCCAATATCAATCCGGTCCTTCAACAATCACTAATGTGAGGTATTCCAAAGATCACCCACTTGAGAATGTATAGGGAATATAAATGATAAAGTTCAAACTAGGTCTCAGTTAGACAAATAGTTGAACAAGATCATTTAGCTTTTGTCTCTCAAGTGGAACCCAAATATTTGAAGAGGCTCTAAAAGAAAGTTCATGGATTGATGCTATGCATGAGGAACTTGGTCATTTCAAAGAAACAATGTATGGAGTTTAGTTCCCAAAACCCCTGAGATTTTTGTAATAGGAACAAGATGGTCTTTAGGAACAAACTAAATGAAGAGGGTAAAGTGGTAAGAAATAAGGCTAGACTGGTAACAAAAGGATACAATCAAGAATTTGGTGTGGACTTTGAAGAATCCTTTGCCCCTATAGCTAGACTTGAAGCAGTGAGAATCTTATTGGCATATGCATGCTCACATAAGTTCAAACTTTTTCAAATGGACGTTAAAACTGCCTTCTTGAATGGATACATCAAAGAGGAAGTCTATGTCTCTCAACCACCTGGTTTTGAAATTCTGAAATGCCTAACCATGTGTATAAACTGCACAAGGCTCTCTATGGTTTGAAACAGGCACCCCAAACTTGGTACGACAGACTGAGCAATTTTTAGTAAGTAAAAACTACTCAAGAGGTAAAGTGGACCAAACTCTATTTACTAAGAAAGTTCACAATCATATAATTGTTGTTCAAGTTTATGTGGACGACATTATCTTTGGTTCCACTAACCCATCACTGTGTGAGGATTTTTCCAAACATATGCACAGTGAATTTGAGATGAGTCTAATGGAGCTTCAATTCTTTCTTAGTTTGCAGGTGAAGCAACATGAAGATGGTTTTTCATTAATCAGAAAATATGTTAAGGAGCTTCTAAAAGGTTTTCAGTTTGAGAAGCCAAACCTGCTTCAACACCCATGAGCACAAGCATAAAACTGGAAAATGATGAGAAAGGTAATCGGTAGATGCAAAGCAATTCTGAGGTATGATTGGCTCACTCCTTTATCTTACTGCAAGTAGACCCGACATACAATTCGTTGTTTACCTTGTGCTAGATATCAATCTAGTCCAAAGGAAAGACATTTGGTTGCAGTTAAGAGAATATTCAGATATCTCTCAGTAGTACTATGATTTGAGTCTTGGGTATCCAGCAAGAAGCAGTTTTGACTTGATATCATATTTTGATGCTGATTATGCTGGATGTAAGATAGACAGTAAAAGCACTAGTGGGTACTGCCAATTACTTGGTGGTTGCATGGTTTCGTGGGCATCCAAGAAGCAACACTCGGTTGCACTCTCCACTGCAGAGGCAGAGTATGTTGCTGTGGGGAGTTGTACGGCTCAAGTGTTGTGGATAAAAAGTCAATTGTCTGACTACAATATTGACATTGGATGCACACCTATCTTATGTGACAACACTAGTGCCATCAAGCTTTCCAAGAACCCAGTCCAACACTCTAGGACAAACACATTGAGATTCGTCATCACTTCTTGAGAGATGAAGTAGCCAACAAATCTTTGGAACTTAGCTTCATACCCACTGATAAGCAATTAGCTGATATCTTCACAAACCATTGGCTGAGGATAGATTCACAACATTGAGAAGAGATTAGGATTGTGCAAAATGCAATGAAGCCATACCAAACTTAAAGTATATGCTCCTTGTATGCACGACTATGAGGTATATCAAATGGTGATCTGTGGAAGAACAAGTTATGCTTTTTGAAACTCTCATTATGCGTGAGAAAACATTCTCCGCCACGTATCCATAGCCAAGTTGCAAATCAGGGTCATCTACTTTGAATTAGGTATGTGGATTCTTTTCAATTTGCCTATTCACTTTTGCACTCAAATGGATTTTTGTTTGATGGTCTGTCCTTATTCATGAACTTGTCTGCAATTGCTTGCTAAACTAGCAAATGTGTCTTGCATTGCTTGCTAAACTTGTGTCTTGCATTGCTTGCTTTTTGAGCCATCACATGCACACACTATGGGGGAGTAAGTTAAGGCTAGGTGAGTGTAATTCATAAGGGATACCCTTCATCTTCAATGTGTATTTACCCCTCAATCTTCTGGTTCACATCACTCTCAATTCAGAGCCTTAAATCTGAAGTTTCAAAGCCCCTGTCGACAGCCCCAAACAGCCTGTCGACAGATAGGCCTTCACAGAACCCAGAAAATGCACCCTGTGTGCATCTGTCGACAGCTACTTCTTCTGCTGTTGATAGCCAGGCACAGTTCTGAAACTCATCATTCTTCAGTCTGTTCACATCTGTCGACAGATCCTTCTGTATCTGTCGACAGATTCCATTCACCTGAACTCAGTTAACTCATACTATTTGAATCTGTTGACAGGCACCAAAGGCTGTCGACAGATGCACCTCTTGCTGAGTTTTGCTTGTCTTCTCTCAACATTCTTCATGAGCATGCTTCACTGATGTATCTAAGGTGTAAATTGGTGCTTACTTATGTTATAATCTTTCACATCCACATAATATCAACGACATTGTCCACATCACAATGATTTTGATATAATATTTTATGGTTGAGTCTAGGTTGTGTCATCTAGACAACATTGAGCAAATCTAATGATTTAACCTAACTCACTGAATAACTCCCTTGCGGATTATCATGTTTCTAAAATAGTTTGATAAGTAAGATGTTTTTTAAACTTAATGTTTTACATTAACCATTGACCTTAATAATCATTGACCTGAATGTTAAAAAAACAAAAACAAAAGGGAGAAAAGCTACCTATTTCAAACACTCAAAAGTTCAAAAAATATTTGAATTAGGACAAAGGCAGAGAAATGATGAGCATCACTGAGTAACTGGAGACATGGGCATCACCAATGTCTGTCTTCGCGTCAAAAAGTCCTCTCATTAACTCTGCACAATAGTATGATGGTCACTTACACTGAGTAACTGGGGGTACAGGCATCCCAAATGTCTACCTTCACGTCAAAAGGTGACAGTGATCCTAATTACTACTTTTCCCACCTTAATTTGACACAGACAAAATTTAGTACAAGAAATAGAGTGTAGCCTCCATGTTTGTACATTAAAGGCAATGTGTTGTTTATTGTTAATCGCTCATGTAGACATTACCTTCAAGTACCTTCTACTCATCATCCACAAATGAACATGTTTTCTACAACGGTTTTATCCCAAGGGGTTATTTTATGTTCATATCTTCTTGACCAGTGTTTTCTAAATGCCACAACTCAAGATTCCCAATATTATAACTTCACCATTGTCGATACTTGACATGTCCTAATATGAGTGGTATGTCATTTTATAATGAGTATTTCCTATTTTCATCTTATATACACATTGGACGCTCATTGCCTTGAAAAATCTTGTCAAAATACATTACTGGCGCACTTTCTGGAAGTGCCTGTCGATAGGGCACTATTCACCTGTCGACAGCCGGCGGCAGACCTGTTTTGGAAGCCCAACGGGCGGCCGTCTAGGGCGGATTTCGTGGGTCCCAGTCCATTCAAATCCCTTGCCACTTTCTTTAAAAGGACCCACGACCCCTTCCTCCCTTTTCAACTTCCAAAAACTCCCTCCTCCTTCCATCTTCACACAAACCCTCCTTCTCCAGGGCACAGAGCAGAGTCTCCTTCTTCGAGTGTTACCTCCTGCTCATGTTTCCTTCCACCTTTCACATCCCTCTCTACTCTGAGATCCCTATTTCTGATGGCTCCCAAGAGCAAGAAGCTTGTCTCCCGTCACCGTCCTCGTTCTCCCCAAGCAGGCGAGGGTTCCAGGGCTCACACCGAGCGCCGGACGAAGCATCGGGATGATCGGCTGCCGGAACTTGTTATTCCTCCGAATCTGCAACTTCTCAATGTTCATGGCACCTTCAAAAAGTTCGTGCAGCCAGATATGTTGATTTCAGGTCTCTGGACGACATGTTTCCCGGTTGCTGCCTCTTTTTGATACCCAGGGGTGTCTCCCTTCTGTTATTCTCACACGCGGTACTCTCCCACCACTGTGACGGAGTTCTACAACAATCTCCGGGAAATCGCTCAAGGTGATCTTTACACCAAGGTGAAAGGCACCCCGCTTCTGATCACTCCTAATGTTTTCCCTGTTGCACTTCAAATTCCAAATACCGTCCTTGATATCATGCAACATCACCCATTGGCATATGAGTACTATACACTCATCACTAGGCAGCCATACGATTCATCTAAAAATCGTGTGCAACTAAATGCCAACTCCTTCTCTCCTCTTCATCGTCTCATCCACCATATCTTTACCACAATCATCGTCCCTAAGGATGGTAGTAGGAACTTGTGACTGCCATTCACAATTCTTCTTTCACCATTTCTTAAATGTGAACAGTCAACATACCACTCCTTTTACTCTGTCACATTCGGGTATGTCTTCACAATTCCAATAGGTCTATGCCTTATGCATGTCCCATCACTTCTCTTCTTTTGTTCATTGGCATCCACATCATCCAAAGAAGAGATGACACACCTCAAGTCTCATAGCTACCTTGATCTCATGCTGCTCACAGGATGGGATACAAAATGGTTGATGGGTTTTGTCCAAAGAACTCAAGGGTAAGGGTTCGGCAATTGCTGAGGATGATGAAGAAGATGACGTTGCTGAGGATGGTGAGGATGCTAATGAAGACTCCAGTCCGAGCCAATAGATGCTCCGGGAGATGAAGATGAAGATGCTGCTGATGACCAAGCGCCTGCTAACCTATCTCTTCAAGATTTCATCACTGCTCAAATGGCACATATGCAACATCAGATGACCATAGGGTTTGAGCACCTAAATGCTCGATTGGACACTGTTGATACGAGCATTGAAGCACTAGCTGATACTCAATTCCAGCTTTAGCTCAGACTTACTAGACTCTCCATAGATTCATGACATTCGTCAGGCCTCTGCACACCTGGCAATGATGCTGCTTATGTTGGTTGAGTGTGAACTTATGCATTTCCCCTCATATTTTAATGATGACAAGTTGTGATTTAATGCACAATAATTGGAACATGTTAAATACATCACACATGCAATGACCAAATTTAAATAGCATGTTTTAAACACATTTATCATTTATTTTCATGATAATACATGGACTAATGAAATATGAGTTTATTTCTCGGGACACACAATTCTTGCAAGGGTAGTGTCGACACACCCCATACTGGTGTTGACACAATGCTCCAAGCCCTAAGGCAATGATGAAGAAATGGTCAAGTGGTGTCGAAACAAGATCAAGTAGTGTCGACACTAGACCCAGCTCCCAGAGAACCCTATCAACAGGTCGACAGTGTGTCGACACTTGACCAAATGGTGTCAACACAGATGCCTCTCCCAGAAGCTTGTTTTGCAGTTTTCTACAGTGTGTCAACACTAGATCAAGTGGTGTCGACACTACAGACCCTTCCAAGAAGCTATTTTTTGCCAGTCTGTGATAGTGTGTTGACACACCCCATGGCAGGTCGACACACTCCGAAACTTTTTGACGTAAAGTCACATCTGGACACGTGGCACTCTAGGGATTTGGTGGATAGGCCTTGGATCGTGTGCCCACGACCCCCCAAGATTACTTTTTGGACACTTGGGCTATAAATACTCTCCTAATTGGCCATCCAACCACAGAGAACCTTCAGAGCCTTCCAGAAATCTTTTGGCGGCAAAGAGAGTTCTCCTCCTGTTCTTGCACCTCTTGTGCTTCTTCAACCCAATTTCCAATCTCCAAGCACAAGAAGTGAAGATTGATCCAAGATGAAGCAGTGAGATCACTTCTAAGGGTGCAGATCAAGTAGAAGCAGACAATTGTGAAGATTTTGAGGAAGTTCCCAAAGCACAAAGCGCAGAGCATCGGCCAGGGACTTCAGGGAATCAAGCCTCTTCACAATTCAGTATCTACAAGGAGTATACTTGAAGAACAAGGATCTTTCAGAATATTCCTCAATTCCCTTGTGTCTTCTGAGTCATTATGAGATTGTGCATGAGTTGTTGCACCATCTCTGAATGAACTCTTGATAGATCAGATCATTGCTAGATGATCTGGATCTTGTGTTTTTGTTCTAGCATTGTTTGTGAGCCTGTGTGCTCAATGGTTGAGTCGTTGTACTCAGTGGTTGAGTCGTTGTACTCAGTGTTTGAGTCGTTGCACTCAGTTGTTGTTGAGCAATTGTGCTCAGGTTCTAGAGTAGTCTTGCTCTAGAGGTTGTGTGAGTTGTAGAACTCAGTGTTTAAGTTTACAGGGTCCAGTGTGTGGTGTATCCAGGTTGTTTAGTGGATCCTCACAATGTGAGGGGTGGATGTAAGAATCACATGGTGTGATTTTCGAACCATCTAAAAAATCTATGTGCAGTGGTTTGTGTGTGACTTAAATTCACATTGCGCTAGATGTATGGATAGGGTTTTTCGAATTCACTTTTAATCAACTTGATTCCACACTTCAATCATTTAATTCACACAATCACTCATCAGATCTATAAATTGCTCTTTCAAATTGCCTCTGATTCCATGCATTGTTATAATTTGGCTAAGCTTCCGCAATAGTTGGCCTAGATCTATTCAAACCCCCCCCCCCCTTCTAGATCTTGTCCATCCATCTTCGATCCTACAATTGGTATCAGAGCGGGTTTATATCTGATTTGATCTGAGTGCTTTCTACTTGTTCTGTTTGTTTTTTGCCTGCTTGCTAAGTGTTTCCCTCATTGCACCATCAATTTGATTCAATGGATTCCAGAGGGTTCATAGCTGAGGGTCATTCCATTAATAGGCCACCCTTCTTCAATGGGACTGACTCTCCTATTGGAATAATAGAATGCAAGTCTTCCTAAAGCTCAAAACTATGAATTTGGAAAGTAGTTGAGGTAGGTCCCTATGAGAACCAGGGAGGGAAGAAACCTGGACCAGCAGGAACGATAGAAGGGCTACCTTGAATTATAGTGCCATGAATATGATCCAGTGTGCAATCTACCCTAAGGAGTACTCAAGAATCTCTATGTGCAAATCTGCCAAGGAGATGTGGGACAAACTGAGCTACTCTATGAGGGAACATCCCAAGTAAAAACCAAAGCTAACATTCTTGTCTCTGAGTATGAATTGTTTATGATGAAATCTGATGAGACAATTTCTGAAATGTTTGCCAGGTTCATGATCATTGTGAATGGACTGAAGGCCTTAGTAAGGATTATACAGATGCTGACTGGTAAGGAAAATTTTGCGCTCTCTCTCTTCAATTGGCACACTAAGGCCACAGTCATTGAAGATTCTAATGATTTATCCAAAATCTCTTTGGATGAATTGATAGGATCCTTAATGACTTATGAAATCATCTAAAAAGAAATGAAGAACACATAATTAAAACCAAGCCAATAGCACTAAAGGCCTCTCAGTAACAAAGACAAGATCAGGAGAAAACAAGTTCTGATGAGTCTAAGTACAATGAGGATGAGATTGCCCTCATGACCAGGCAATTCAGAAAATTCCTAAAATACAGAAAGGAAAACTCTCTGGGAAAAAGAAATCCCATCAGGAAAAGAAACACTTCCTTTTCGAATGCCAATCAAGTAGAAATCAGAAATCTGATGAAATTGTCATTTGTTACAGCTGCAACAAACCAGGACATATGAAGGGAGAATGTCATGAGAACAAGAAGGAGAATCACAAGAAGATTCACAAATTCAAGAAGCCGAAAGCAATGGTTGCCACTTGGACTGATGAAGACTCAAGTGAGAAAGAAGAAGAAAAGTCCTCAAGCTCAGAGAGTGAGGAAATTTGCTGTATGGCAAATGGCTCAGATGGAAAGGTAAGTGCATCTTTTGAAGATTATTCAATTGATGATTGGCAAGATGCATATGCTGAACTTGTTGAAAATTACTCTGAAATGAGAAAGGAAAACAAACATCTAAAGAAGAAAATTGAAAACATTCTGCATAACCAATCTGTAAATAAAAGAATTTGTGAATTAGAATATGAAGTAACTGAGCCAATGAAGAAAAAGAAAGTCTCCTAAATACAATTGATGAGCTCAAGCTTGCATCCCAGAAGGCCACTCAGGAGTTTAAAGAATTGTCGAAAAGCTGAACTGGAACAAAAGAAAACAAAAAAGTGTTGATGAAATCAACCTTAGAAAACGAGCTAAAAGAAAAAGAACAAGTACTTTGAACCTTTACAAAAGGTAAAGACATTTGGAGGCCTTGCTAGGAGCTAGAATGAGATCTGAATCACATGGAGTCGGATTCAACAAACAAAAACCCAAGAAAGACAAAATCTGGTGAAATAAGAGAAAAAGCACCCTTGATCAATTTGTCAAAGGTTCTAGTCTTGAAAACACAAAAATAAGCAAGTGTCAAGCAACACAGTAAAATTTCAAAAACCCAGAACAAAGAGAAACAAATCAGGACGACACAATCACCTACAGGTCGACACAAGTCCACAAAAGGTGGAATCTGTGACTGCTGTGTCGACACCAGTTAAGGACAGGTCGACCTGCTCAACCTCAAAAATCACAAATCAATCAACCAAAAATTCAAATAAAATATGAAAAATAAGAAAAACTTAAAAGAAGCATTCATGAGAAACCTTGGACTTCAAACAGCACATCAAGCTGATTGGACTAATTCTTGAACCAATGGTATCTCAATCCTTTTTGGTACCATCCTCAATTCTTCCATCCAAATTTTTCATTGTACCATCAAAATCCTTGGTTTGGACCTCCACAATTGAACACTCATGTCCAAATGCAAATCTCCTTCTTAATAAGAAAAAGAAGCACTGGTGTCTTGATTCCAAAAGGAAAGGACAAACTGAAAAGGTAGAAAACACCACTGAAGCAAACAGAAGCAAAACAAGTCAGATCTAGATTAGGAAAGATTTGATATCAATGTTCAAACATTCTGATGGTCCCAACAATGTTTGGGTACCAAAATCTTCTCTCCACTGATTGTTTTTTATAGGAATGTCGTTCACCACCTCAAATGTGTGGTTCCTTGACAGTGTGTTCACGACACATGACTGAGATAAAGCTAAATTTTCATTCCTGATTGAGAAGGAGGGAGGTTTTATTACATTTAGAGGTAAAAATAAAGGAAAAATCATTGGATGTGGAAAGGTTGGTCAATCTTCCTCAAACTCAGTTGATAATATTTTGTTAGTTGATGTTTAAATTACAATTTGTGAGCATTAGCCAACTTTGTGACAAGGTCACAAAGTTGTGTTTGAATCTGATTTCTGCAAGATAATTGACTCATCAACTGATAAAATAAAATTCTTTGGAAAAAGGGAAAACAATGTCTACATGATCAACCTTGATAAAAACTTCTCTGAAAATATTTGCTTGTTGCAAATAAGAATGAAATTGCATGGACTTGGCACAAAAGACTTGGTCATGCAAGTTTCAAAACAATAAATACTGTTAAGGCTGAATTTGGTTAAAGGTCTTCCTGAATCCTTTTCTAATGTAGAAAATCAAGTTTGTGGGATTTGTGCCAAGGAAACAAACCAGAAAATCTTTTAAAACCTTCAATGAGTTACTCACATCTATGCCACTAGAATTACTTCATATGGACCTCTTTGGCCCAACTAGAATTCTAAGTCTTAGTGGCAAAAGATATGGGTTATCATTATTTGATTTTACTAGATTTACATGGGTTATCTTTCTGTCCCACAAAAGTGATGCTTGCCTTGAGTTCAGAAATTTCTGTACCACTGCCTTAACAAGTTTTCCATATAAAATCAAAAACATTTTGACTGATCATGGGGTGAGTTTGAAAACAATCTTTTCTGATTTATGTGCTGAACTTCACATATTTCACAAGTTTTCTTCAACACAACTCCAGAACAAAATGGGAGTTGTGGAAAGAAAGAATAGAACTCTTGTGGAATGGCTAGATTTGCCCAAATCCTTCTGGGCTGAAGCTGTAAACACAGCAAATCACATTCTTAATAGAGTTTTGATCAGACCAAAAATAAAAAAACCCCTATGAATTGTTGAAAAACAAAAAGCCACAGTGTCTTATTTCAAAGTCTTTGGGTGTAAATGCTTTCATAACAACAATAAAGAAAATCTTGACAAGTTTGATGCTAAAAGTCAGGAAGCCATCTTTCTTGGCTATTCTGAAGTGTCAAGAGCTTTTAGAGTTTATTCTCTCAAAAACAAAATGTTGAAGAGTCTCCTATGTTATTTTTGATGAAAATTCTTTTCAACTCATGGTTATAAATCTTGCAGGGACAGTCAAGATAATGAAGAGGATGATTCATTGTGGATTCTTCACCAACTGTTGAGGAAAATGAAGACATTTGTGAGAATTTGAACATTCATTCACCTACTCCAAGTGGATCAGGTAATGTTGTTCCAGACTTAAGTGTATCTCAACAGGTAACTTCTGAACATAGATTTTTTAGAGATCACCCATTAGAAAATGTGTGGCAATGTGCATGATAGGGTAAGGACTAGATCATCATTCCTGAATGCAATTCATGAAGACCCACTAGCTCTAATTTCCAAGTTGAACCAAAATCAATTGATGAAGCTCTAATGAGTTCTGATTGGATCAATGCAATGCATGATGAACTTCATCATTTGAAAAATCAAGTATGGGAATTAGTACCTAGACCTAGTGACCAATCAGTCATTGGCACTAGATGGGTTTTTAGAAAAATTGAATGAAAATGGTCAAGTCTAAAGAATAAAGCTAGGCTAGTTGCAAAGGGGTACAACAAGAATTTGGAATTGATTTTGAAGAGTCTTATGCCCCTGTAGCTAGACTAGAAGCTTTTTGCATCTTGTTCACTGAAATTTAAAGTCTATCAAATGGATGTCAACAGTGTTTTTTTGAATGGTTATATAAAAGAAATATTTTTGTTGAACAACCTCCGGGCTTTGAAATGAAAAGTATCCTAATTATGTATTTAAGCTTCAAAAGGCTCTATATGGTCTTAAATAAGCTCCAAGAGCTTGGTATGACCGTTTGAGTTGTTTTTTACTTAGAAAGGATACTCTAGAGGTAATGTTGATCAAACCCTGTTCACAAAAACTTGTCAAAAATCAATAATTGCAGTCCAAATTTATGTTGATGACATAATATTTGTCAACCAATAAGAGCCTATGCATGAATTTGCAAATCAAATGAAAAATGAATTTGAAATGAGCTTGATGGGAGACTTACAATTTTTCTTGGGATTGCAGGTAACCAAACCAGCGAGGGGATCTTCATAAGTCAAACCAAATATGTCAAGGAACTTCTGAAAAGGTTTGACTTCCAAACCTCAAGCATTCAAGCACACCCATTGCGATTAATGCTAAACTAGAAGAAGACTCACTTGGTAAGTCAGTAGACCCAAGACATACAAAGGTATGATTGGTTCTCTACTCTATCTTACCACTTCTAGACCTGACATTCAGTTCAGTGTGTACTTGTGTGCTAGATTTCAAGCTAATCCAAAGAAGGTCACATGTTAGCTGTTAAAAGAATTTTAAATATCTTGTTGGAACATGTGATCTTGGAATTGGTATCCTGTTGGTTGTAAGTTAGATTTAATTGCCTATTGTGATGCTGATTATGCAGGTGTAAACTTGATAGAAAAAGCACAAGTGGCCTGTGTTTGTACTTAGGTGGGTGCCTAATTCTTGGGCTTCTAAAAAGCAACATTCAGTTGCTCTGTCAACTGCAAGGCTGAGTATGTTGCAGCTGGTAGATGTGGCACTCAAATTCTTTGGGTGAAACATAACTTCTTGATTATAACCAAGAGTTAGGTTGTGTTCTCATTCTTGTGATAACACAAGTGCCATAAATCTGTCCAAAAACCCAATTCAGCATTCCAGAACAAAACATATTGAAATTAGGCATCATTTCTTGAGGGATGAGGTAGCAAAGAAATCTTTTGAACTCCTCTTTATTGAAACTGAAAAACAAATTGCTGATATCTTTGCCAAACCTCTTCCTAACAGTAGATTGCATCCTTGAGGAGAGAGCTTGGTCTTTGCAAATGTCCATCTCTTGATCTCTCTCATTTGGGTTGAGTCTTTAGGTATATTCTGAGGGGTCATTGTTAAATCATTCTTCTTTGCTTTCTTGATTCTCACTGTTCACATCTCTCACCATTCTACTTCCATTTCTTTTTGATAATAAATCCTTCAACTCACATTGTGTTGAACTTCTTGGTATATCAAACGGTGACTTGAAGAAGGACAAGTTCTGTGTCTGGACACTTTCACTATGCTGAGTATATGTCTCCGCCAAGTAGCAAGAAATGAATATGCAATTGTTGAGGGGGAGCTTTTGTTGTTCAAAGAGAATCATTTCTGGTTTCAAAATACTTGCACATCTTTATTTTGATGAAAAGTTGTTGGAATCATCATCTCAGGGGAGCTAGAGAATTCACAACTCATTTCTTTTGCAAAATTCAAAACTCCTCTTGAATTACAACAACTTCCTTGCATGATGTCCTCATTGAGTTGTCTAGAACCTCAAAATGATCTTTTGAGTGATCTACACATTTTTTACAATCAACTCTCAACTATACTCTTCAAAACTACAGAAATTCAAATCTCTTTCACAGACTGAAGGATAATGTGTGCATGAATTTAAACTTTTTTTTTTGCAACTGATGTAAGATAAATGGTTTCCATTTATAAAATTCTCCTTACACTTAATATTCAACAGAGCAATGGCACAAATACTGAGAAACTACAAACCTTCACAATGAATGAAGTGCCATGTATGTCATGAGGTATTATTGCTCTGTTCAAAGGGGTTCAAAAAAAAAATGCTCTATATTTTTTTGATGATGACTGAATAAATGGAAATATTGGCGTCCGATAAATATATTTCCGTGTCAAAGGTTGTCATTTGCCCCTTGAAACTAGATAATGAGTAAATCTGGTATCCAGGAACTATGGTGTGTAAAAAGCATTAGTTCTTGAGTGAACAAGATTACTACATTTGATAGTTTGATTAAAAACACACAAAAAATTTGTCCTAGGAGAATTGCTTAAAATAACGTCTTTGTCTATCAACAGTTTGTTTTAAAGGTGTTTATCTTCATCACACTTGATTTCAATCTAAAAAGATTTTTCATTTCTTTGGATTTGGAGATTATGGTAGTTTGTATTGATTGTTGGATGTCCTATATCCCTCAAACTATCATTTTACTGGTTCAAGTCATTTAATGAATATATCCTGCTAGTTGTTGAGTAAACCTTGAAGTTTGTTGCATCTTTGCATGAATTATGACAACTGAATTCTTTGGCCTCTTAAAAATCCTTGAAAAGCTAATTCCATCCATCTTGATCATATTAAAGATATCCCAAAACTCACAATTTTTTCCCATGCTCAAAATCTCAAAGTTTCTTCAGGCTAGGTCGACACTACTTTCATCTAGTGTCGACACAATCCAGCCCAGGTCGACACTAACCTCTTCTAGTGTCGACACATACCCTGTCTAGGCGGTTCAGGTATGGGGCGCCGGTTTAGGATGGTTTTTCTTGCGGCCACTATACCCCCAGAAACCCTTCAAAACCCCATGGTCCCCTTTTTCCTTTGAAAACGGCAAGACTTCCATCGTCTTCCCTCCTCCATTCCATCTCTGTCTCCTTCCTCCTCCCACCATCTACATCGACACCCTGTTGTCCATCATCTCTACATCCATGGCCCCCAAGCAGCAGCTCCGCCGTGGCGCAAGGTCTAGGGCCAATGCTCGGCCCATTCCGGTGGAAGAGCACCCTCCCAGTGAAAGAAGGAGGAAGCATCACCATGACCCTGTAGAGTGGCAAGGGGTCTCTTCTGCATCCCCTACACCTTCGAAGGGAGGTAGGGCATCCTCTTCCACTAGAGGTAGGGGGTATGCAAACCCTAGAAGGAGGATCTTAGTCTCATCTCCTGACGTTTCAGAAGAGTCCTCTCAGTCATCTGGTTCTTCCCAGCCCTCTGAGGCCACCCCTTCCAAGTTGGTCAGTGAAGGGAAGATCATTTTGAACCTAGGGAGTCAATTTGGCAGACAACCAGTTAGCAGCTGCATTCCCAAAAATTCTTCGATTCTTCACATTCCAGAATTGGTTGCCTTTCATTTCCGAATTTAGGACCATTTACCCGTGACTTGTACAAGAATTTTACTTGAATTTGGAATGCACTGATGAAGGTTACAAGTCTGAGGTCAAAGGTGTTTTGATTGATTTGCCCACAAATTAGCAGCCACCTTATTTAAAATTCCTGATGAAGGAGCAGATTACCACAACTTTGAGTTTGATCTCCATGAAGCTTACACCATGTTGACTGGATTGCAAGCTGATGAGTCTGATCCCAGGCAAACACATGTCACCAAGTTCACACAACACCTTTCCACCTGTGTTGAGACTTATCCATCACATCCTCACCACTATCATCACACCCCAAGGTGGTGGCAGGGATAGACTCACGGATATTCAGTGATTTGTGCTTTATTGCATGAAAAGGACATCAAGGTCAACCTACATGTCATTATGTACCAGATAATGTTTGAGACAGCTAGGGCAGATCTACATCTGTCTCTTCCTTATGCAGCTCATTTGACCCCAGTCTTTCAGCATTTTGGTGTTTCTCTTGAGAATGAAAAGTCTCAAACAATTCCTAAGTCCAACATATACTGCTTCAAGCATGTACAGAAGTTTATGGGCTTTCGACTTGAGAGTCATCAAGTAAGGAGAGGGCCAGCTGTAGTTGAGGCCCCAGTGGCTCCAGAGGTAGTAGCACAACCTCCTGAGGTGCCAGCTCAAGAGGACCAGCCTCCAGCAAATGAGGATCAGCCTCCTATTGAGCATAAAGTACAAGTACCCCAGGATGCACCCATTACACCTCAATTTCAGCCCTCTTCCCCACTAAACCCTGAAGTGGACATTCCCTCATTACTCCACAACCTCAAGCTCAAGCTTCTACTTCCTTGGGTGGACCTTCTGTTCCACTAGAGTTGTACTCCTTTCTCAATGACAAGTTTGATGCATTTACTACTACCATCCTTCAAATGTCTGAGAGTTTTGATCTGAAGATCCAAAGGTTGGAAAATTCCATGAATGCTCAGTTCATAAAGCAGAAAGAAGCATCCGATCATGCCACTCAAGATTCAATCGACTCATTGGAACTTAGCTGATGCATCTCTGGAACTCAAAGCGCATCAAGAAACATTGGAAAAGGTCCTTGAGGGATTTTGGCAAATTCCCAGTCCAACTTGTTTAACAGCCAAGAAGCAGTTACACAAATTTCCAAGACAAGGCTGTCCATTGCTCACATGGTCGATGAGTTAGAAGCCATGAAGAACCTTTCTGCTCATATAGACAGTGAGATGTCTTCACTCAAAAAGGAGCTCAGAAGCATCAACAAGAATGGCATTGCAAGTTCATCATCTTCTGGTGCACAACCAAGTTCATCTGACCTGTCCTCATTCCAGTCTAATAGTATGAGAATGTCAAAGGTTGGAAGACATTGTGAATTCATGGCTTTCTTCTATGCAGCTACAGCTCAAGTCCAACCTTGAATCAATGGAACTCAGATTGAAGCAAATTGAATCACTCATCCTTCCCATTCCACCTCCTCCTCCTCATGCTTAATGCAACTTTTCTTTTGATGATGTCAAACGGGGAGAAGAAAAAGGAAGAAAGAAAAACTGTTGTCTTGGAATGTAATTGAATATCCTGTATTGAACACCTTTTTGTAAATGGAATGTAAGTGAATATCCTATATTGAACACCTTTTTGTAAATGAAAAGAAACATATTTGCTTTGGATGTGTTTACATCTTTGCCTTGATTGTGGTTGAGAATCTTTGGAATGAATGTTAATGAATGATGATTGTCAAGCTGCTTGGCCATTAATGAAAAGACTTTATCATTAGTAACATTGTACCTCTTGATTGTTCAAAATGTCAATGTTGCTAAAGTATGCTCAATGGCCTTTGATAACTGTGAATAAAAGTGATTGAAACGTGGTTCATTGTCATTGGCTTAAAATCACATTTCATTGAAATTTCAAATTTTCATGTGGACTTAATGTTACCATCATCAAAAAGGGGGAGATTGTTGGGTTGAGTGTGAACTTTATACATTTCCCCTCATATTTTGATGATGACAAGTTGTGAATTTAATGCACAATAATTGGAACATGTTAAATACATCACACATGCAATGACCAAATTTAAATAGCATGTTTTTAAACACATTTATCATTTATTTTCAGGATAATACATTGGACTAATGAAATATGTGTTTATTTCTCAGGACACACAATTCTTGCAAGGGTAGTGTCGACACACCCCATACTGGTGTCGACACATGCTCCAAGTCCTAAGGAAAAAGATGAAGAAATGGTCAAGTGGTGCGACACAAGATCAAGTAGTGTCGACACTAGACCCAGCTCCCAGAGAACCCTGTCAACAGGTCTGGACAGTGTGTCGACACTAGACCAAATGGTGTCAACACTAGATGCCTCTCCCAGAAGGCTTGTTTTGCAGTTTTCTATAGTGTGTCGACACTAGATCAAGTGGTGTCAACACTACAGACCCTTCCCAGAGAAGCTATTTTGCCAGTCAGTGATAGTGTGTCGACACACCCCATGGACAGGTCGACACACTCCGGAAACTTTTTGACGTAAAGTCACATCTGGACACGTGGCACTCTAGGCATTTGGTGGATAGGCCTTGGATCGTGTGCCCACGACCCCCAAGGGTACTTTTGGACACTTTGGGCTATAAATACTCTCCTAATTGGCCATCCAACCACAAGAGAACCTTCAGAGCCTTCCAGAAATCTTTTGGCGGCAAAGAGAGTTCTCCTCCTTGTTGTTGATCCCCTTATGCTTCTTCAACCCAATTTCCAAATCTCCAAGCACAAGAAGTGAAGATTGATCCAAGATGAAGCAGTGAGATCATTTCCAAGGGTGTAGATTAAGTAGAAGCAGACAATTGTGAAGATTTCGAGGAAGATCCCAAAGCACAAAGCACAGAGCATCGGCCGAGACTTCAGGGAATCAAGCCTCTTCACAATTCAGCATCTACAAGGGAGTATACTTGAAGAACAAGGACAATTCAGAATATTCTTCAATTCCCTTGTGTCTTCTGAGTCATTATGAGATTGTGCATGAGTTGTTGCACCAATCTCTTGAATGAACTCTTGATACATCAGATCATTGCTAGAGGATCTGGATCTTGTGTTTTTGTTCTAGCAAATTATTTGTGAGCCTGTGTGCTCAGTGGTTGAGTCGTTGTACTCAGTGGTTGAGTCGTTGTACTCAGTGTTTGAGTCGTTGCACTCAGTTGTTGGTTGAGCAATTGTGCTCAGGTTCTAGAGTAGTCTTGCTCTAGAGGTTGTGTGAGTTGTAGAACTCAGTGTTTGGAGTTGTCAGGGTCCAGTGTGTGGTGTATCCAGTTCTTTAGTGGATCCTCACAGTGTGAGGGGTGGATGTAGGAATCACATGGTGTGATTTTTGAACCACCTAAAAAATCTCTGTGCAGTGATTGTGTGTGACTTAAATTCACATTACGCTAGATGTATGCATGGGTTTTTCGAATTCACTTTTAATCAACTTGATTCCACACTTCAATCATTTAATTCACACAATCACTCATTAGATCTATAAATTGCTCTTTCAAATTGCCTCTGATTCCATGCATTGTTTTAATTTGGCTAGGCTTCCGCAATAGTTGGCCTAGATCTATTCAACCCCCCCCCTTCTAGTTCTTGTCCATCACATCATCGATCCTACAACTTAGAGAGTTTAGGTGTCTAATGTGGTGGGTCATAGTTATGGTCCTGGTCTTGTTCTTGATGTACTAGTTTGCTTTATTGGTCATGTTATTCTTCCCTACATTCCTTTTGTCACGTTGTCACTACATCTTGTAACCGTGTGTAATGCTGCCACTTCAATGAGAATCACAGTATTTGCTCTATTCATGTGTATGACGTGTCTTTTTGGATGTTGTCAAAAGGGGGAGAAACATCAATGTGCATTAATTGAAATTTGGTCATCATCAAAAAGGGGGAGAATGTTGGGTACATGGATTCATAATTGAGATGTTTGTTTTTGATGATGAGCAATCAATGAGCATTTCATGCACAATACAATTTCATGTGATATGTATGTGTGAAACATGATAAGAATGACAAGTCAAGCAAATGTTAATCAAGAATCACATGTTTAATTGATTATCTAAATGTTCACATTATCTCACTAACAATGTTCTTAAAGTAGGTGAGATTGAATACAAGACAATGTATCAAAACAAGGGCAAAAAGAGAAGAAAAGCACAAAAGACAAGTACCTGTCGACAGCCCCCAAGATGCCTGTCGACAGCCCTGCACAGACAGATCTTATAGGGTACTGGCAAGCTGTACCTGTCGACAGCCCAATGATGCCTGTCGATAGATCTACACAGACAGAACACACAGGCTCCTGGCAAAGGTGTGCCTATCGACAGACCTAAATCGCCTGTCGACAGATCCACACAGGGAACTGTCTCTGAAAGCCAGCCTTCTACCTTTTGCAAATCTATCGACAATCTATTGACATCTGTCGACAGATGCAATCCTTGCTGTCGATAGACGAAGAGAAAATCTCAATACGAGATCTCCATATGTTTCCGACTTGGGTGTTTCCTTTTACCATGACTCTCCATACTTGAACACCCATATAAAGGAACTCTTTGGAGTTATTTATGTACAGAAGCAGCCACAACTCAAAACCCTAAGCCAAGTCTCAAGAGAGAAGATCTTTCTACTGCTCTGCTTCAACCGTTCGTCCAAGCAACTAGAGAGACATCTTCTGAACGTGATTGAAGCCAGATTGTCCATCTCTCAAGCTTCTCCATCAACTGATACTTGTCAGACGAAGCTTGAAGTACATCAGGACAATCATTTTAAGAGTTCTACATCAGGATTTGAAATCTAAACTCTGAACTCTTTTCTATCTCTATTTTTCATTTTTGTGTGTGTGTGTTGTTGAGTCAAGCGTCCTTGTGCTTGATTCACGTTTGTCACGTTGTTTTGATCGTGATTTACATCAGACTACGTGAGTGTGTGTGTGTTGTTGTAGAGAGTGAACTTGCTCATAAGCAGTCTTTCTGCGTGTGTGTGTGGACGGTGGACGTAGGATACACAAGTTGTGTACTCCCAACCACCTTAAATCATCGTGTCTTTGGTTTGAACGTTTCACGCTAGATGTTGGTAGGCACGTTGATCTTTCACACGCTAGATAAATTGCTATTCTATCTACTTACAACTAACACACATCTTAGTTTGATTTAAACTCTATTTGAAATATCAAAAGTCCGTGTTTCCACTGAAAAGAAGGTTATTATATTTTTAATGGTAGTAATCTATTCACCCCCCCCCCTCTGGATTACCATATTGCATAATTCCGCACATCTTTCATTATGGGGTTGAGGGTGGTTTGGTTGTTTTACAAGCTTTCATACATGTTTCCCATGCTCCCCTCCCCCTGTGGTGTGGTCTTGTACGGTTTTGGGGTGGTCCTTGGGAGGACTGTACTGGGAGGCCCCTCGGTTGAGAATGCGACCGGCCCGTGGGTCGCCATGTTGTCGCGATGCATGTGCCGACGTGAAAACTGAGGCTGTCATGGCTGGCTTTGCTGGTGCGATGGTGGACGGCGTCGCGACCTGGTCTCGGCCATTTTGGTGGTCGCGATTGTGTCTCAACGGCCAGGAGCATCGCGACAGCATCAGAGAAAGGTAAGTCTTGCAGAGTTCCATTTTCTGTGGAGTCTTCGTCGTTTCAAGTTCTTGCTGTACTGTGGAACGTGCTAGTCTCCTAGTACGATCCTGCACTAGCCGATGCTCGGCACTTGCGGGCTTGTCCCGTGAGAGAGGTTGTTACCGTTTACCTAGGACCCCCGTCCCCATGCGCCTGTTGAGGGAGTGCTCCAGACGGCAGGCGTGCTCGAGTCACGAACTCTAGAGCAGAGGGGAAAACGGTGGTTAGGACAGTGGCGTTGAGTCACTTGCAGAGCTCTCTTGGTTGGTCTAGGACACCGAGGTCGTTTGGAGTTCTTGTTGGCGTAGTCCAGTCTGTCCTTTTCTCACTAGCTACAGAAAACGGTGGTTAGGTCAGGGTGGGACCGTAGTTCGGCCAGACTACGACAGTTACTGTGGTGTTACTTATGTTCTTGCACCACTTAGATGAGACGTGAAGAATTGGACCTGGGTCGAAGATAAGACATTAGTGGACGCACTTGACCGGTTGACTAGTGGTAGTGTTTTCCATAGCTAGTGTCTCTTGTCTAGGCAGGGTCGCTCTATCTATGTTGCTAGCCGTATGGTGGTCACGACGTGCAGTCGTACAGAGTTTCCGACAGTGGTGTCTTTCCATACTATCACTAGTTAGTAGTTTTGCTTCCGCACATTCCCTTGAGAGTAGAAGATATAACTAATGTTATTTAATTGTTGATTTATTCTTTTGTCTATTAGAGCCATTAGGAGATTGGTAGTCCCTTCTAAGCTTCTGTTGTGAAGCACATCCCTTCTTTTTCTAGTGAGACTTTCAGCAGTGGTAGGGCACACGTCGGGCGGAGAAGGCGAGGCAGTAGTCGTCATCCCCGCAGCTAGCAGTGGTCCCCCCTTTCGTTGTACTTCATCCTCGGGTATGCCCCTGGCCCCCTTTGGAAAATGGTTAGGCTAAAGTAACTTGGGTTAACCCTGGGTTAGGCCAAAAAGTACTTTGGAAAGCAATAAAATTTAACTCAGGTTAAGTGGCTTAGGACAGATGTAAACTAGGTTAAACTGTGTTACTCTAACCCACCTCAGGAGGTGGAGTAGAGTTAACCCAATCTAACTCTTTTTTAAATACTCTCGCCCCTGCTTTTTAGGTGTATTTACACCTTTTTCGCGTACGGCCCCATCCCTCCCCTTCTACCACCCCCGTTTTGCTGGTACTATGAGAGTGAGAGAGAGAGATAGAACACCCTCTTCGACACCCGTGTTCGTCTTCCTCCTCCGACTTCGATCCCTATCGACGACAGGGAATCTACTCTCGTCGACATCTACTACCATCAAATCGCCACTGTCTCCCCTTCTCCCACATCCGTTTACATGTACTCACACCATCTCCTCCACCTATGTTCGTCTTCTCCTTCGACTTCATTCGCCTGTGACGACAGGGAATCTTCTATCGTCGACATCGCCATTGTTCCGCTGCAAAACCTGCTAGGGTCACATGCTACTGTGCTCACGGTCTCTCCTTTCAAATACAGGTCTTCTACCCTGGTCTTCCTCCTCACTCTCCCACCTGGCTCTAGGGTTCACGGCTCTGTAGATTGTGCTTTCGTTCGACAAGCATCATACTGTCTGCGATGCCCTGACCGTGGTCACGGGGTGTTCTACTTTTCCTTTCCTATTTTATTTCATGGTAGACGATCTATTTAGAGGATGTTGTGGTCTTTGTTCAAGTCTTCTGCACTAGCTATTAGCCTCCTCTCCATGTCTTCAAGGTCCCTCTCCTCTTGAAGGTCGTGTGCTGTGTGGTTTTTTCATGTGTGGTAGTGTTGAAGGGCGTTGCTGCTATGGTTTTTCATTATGTGGTAGTGTTCAAGGGCATTGCTCTTGTGGTTTTTCATTTTGCCCCATTTTCCCCTCCTCCGTGGGTGTTCATTCGGCAATATTCTTCTGTTCTTGAAGGCCGACACTCTGGTATTTTTCACTATGCCCTATACCCCCCTCCACTGTCGGCGTTCATCTCATTTTAGTTTTTTTTATGTTATTGATTGTTTTTGTTGTATACCCCCCTTCTCTTTGGTGTTCACTCTATGTTTAGGGAATTGGTTTAGGTATACTTCTGTCTTTGCCAATATCCACCTTCTGTGATAGTGTGTTATTATGTTAATGTGTTAATTTGTCACCTTATGGATTGGAAATTTCCAACTGTCTTTATTAGGCTATCCTGAGATGTAGACATGTTATTTAGATTTTGGGCAGCTATGGACCAACAAGAAATGAATCTACTGTTAATTTTGCTTGTGTTCATGGCAATTTGAGTCCTACTTGTTTTGTTTTTCTCTCATCTCTTTGTTTATCCATTATCTATTGTCTTCATGGCAAATTTGCATATGGCAATCACTTTGCTATTGAATCTACTGTAAATTTGCTTGTGTTCATGGCAATTGAGTCCTACCTCTTTTTTTTTGTCTCGTCTCTTTGTTTTCCCATTATCTTTTTGTTTATCCTATTTGCATGGTTTGTCAACTATCATATCCAAAAATTTGTGCTACAGTAGGAGTGATGGCAAACTGGGGGATCATTGGGATTTGATCCTGGTTTTTGTATTCCTTTCTTTGCTCTCTAACCACTGGGCCAATGTTCAAAGAAAAAAATTCATTTCGATTACCAGTAATTTCTATAGATGTGAGTTATTATCCTCCTACCATGAATGTTTAGTTCTATCTATCCTATTTATTTACTGGTACATTGTGTTTCTTTCACTACAAGTGTTTAGAGTGTTTCTTTCACGGCCTAATATATTATATTTGTTTGTTCCTAGTGTTTATATGAATGTAGTTATGTAAAGAGACATGTAGATCCATGTTAGTTCTATCTATCCTATTATGCACTAGTTTCTCCTGCCAGAACTAGTTTTTATGTAGTTCTCCTATCATTAATCCTCCTCCAATGAATAGATACAAACATGTAGATCCATGAACTGGTTTCTAGTAGTTATAATCATGTAGATCTGTTCTTTATCCTCTGCCATGAATGTTTAGTTCTATCTATCCTGTTTATGTACTGGTACATTGTGTTTCTTTCACTGCTTAGTGTTTATAGTGTTTCTTTCACTGCATAGATATATTATAATTTTCTGGTTCCTAGTGTTATATGAATGTAGTTATGTAAAGAGACATGTAGATCCATGGTGTTCTATCTATATTTATGTACTAGTTCCTCTTGCCATGAACTGGTTTTTATGTAGTTCTATTCATGTAGATCTGTGTTTATCCTCCTGCTATGAATGTTAGTTCTATCTATCATGTTTATGTACTGGTATATTGTGTTTCTTTCACTGCCTAGATATATTATAATTTTCTGGTTCCTAGTGTTTATATGAATGTAGTTATGTAAAGAGACATGTAGAACCATGTTTAGTTCTATCTATCCTATTTATGTATTGGTTCCTCCACCATGAACTGGTTTTTATGTAGTTCTCCTGTCACTAATCCTCCTGCAATGAATTAGATACAGACATGTAGATCCATGAACTTGTTTTATGTAGTTCTAATCATGTAGATCCTGTTGTTTATCCTCCTGCCATGAATGTGTAGTTCTATCTATCCTATTTATGTACTGGTACATTGTGTTTCTTTCACTGCCTATTGTTTATAGTGTTTCTTTCACTGCCTAGATATATTATAATTTTCTGGTTCCTAGTGTTTATATGAATGTAGTTATGTAAAGAGACATGTAAATCTATGTTTAGTTCTATCTATACTATTATGTATGGTTCCTCTTGCCATTAACTGGGTTTTATGTAGTTCTTCTGTCATTAATCCTCCTGTCATTACCCTTCTTCCTGCTTTCGGTATTTATCCTCCTGGTTCTAGTGGTTATTGACTGCCTTCTATGTTTTCATATCGATTTCTTATATCTTCATTTGTCACAGTATAATATATATCTAATTGTGGAACCATAAGGTTTTGAGGTGCTTTTAGCGGTGAAAATTTGAAGGATGTCTCAGCCAGGTACATAAACTAATTTGTGAATTCAATTTTTATGTTTACCTTTGTTAGTGATCATGACTCGTGTAGCATTGTCATATATAGTTTAAATTGAGTAATTACCATCTACTTCCTGGGAACTATTAGAAAATGCTTTGTGCATGTTTTATTTATGCATGTTTTTTAAATTACCATCCCTCTATGTACTAAAATAATAATCTTAAACTAAGAACAAAGACATAACTCATCCAGAAAGAGATTTGTATGAATTTAGAAAAGAATTTATTGCTCCACAAGTACTCTAACTAATATATAACCATAATTAAATGTGATATTATTTTTTTCATTTGTATTCAAACAGTTATGCTCCCTTTATTGATAAAAATGGAAGATGGGCAAACTAGTGAACAATAGATGTTAGAAAAAAAAAACATTCTTTTAATCTGGTCAAAACCAGCTCAATGCCAACAAAATTTATTTCAGTTTATTTGTCCATCTATTATCATTAAATGTTATTTAATATTTATATATTAATGGAACCAGGTCAAATCAAATATGTTTGCCCATAACTAGCAGCTTCCAGTTCAGACATCAGAATGGGAATAAAAAAAAAACTGGCTATAACCAGTTCCCATTCTGATTTTTTAAACCTTGAGGTAGGGAATCAATCACAAATAAAATGAAGTTGACTTCAGGTCAGCAACATGGTTTATGAAAATGACAAGCCACTTCAGACTGAGATCTTTGATACTTTGAATCAAAGAGGTAAGACATTTTCCTGAACTTTTCTCTTCAATAACCCAATATTATTGACATACTTTGCTTTGACACAAAGTAGGTATAAGGACTCAAACACATCTACCTTGTCCATTGTTGACATGAAATTCAATGAAATAACCATTCAATTCAATTTTAGACAAACACTAGAGCATACTTAGTGTGACATAAACTTTTCCTCCGTAGGCCACATCTTGAGCTAGCAAGGTTAAGGAATACTTGAATCTATCAACCTTTCTCTAGAAAACTCGACTATTACTTTACATCAGCTTGAGATCATTCAGTTTTCTTCTTTATAAAAAAGTGGCAAAGGTACTATGACTTCCACAAATGATTATATTGACCCAGGGTATAAGGAAAACCTTCCTTATTCCTTTTCCACTGCCACCCAAGGAATGCTTGATCTATGTAATTGACTAAAGTGGGTTAGCATGTTCTTCTTATAGTTTGTTCAACCATCCTCTCAAGACGGTCTCAATTTTATTTTCACCTATCTTTGTTTAGGATATATGTGATGATCATGTGTGTTTTTAAACAACAAATTAGGTTATATATGGACCACGACATGGATCAAAAGCTTATAAGTCTACTTAGGGAGGAGTTAGTGAGTGGCGATTTGTCCCGAACCATGTGGCAGTTCATAGTTGAGACATTCATTGACCAATATGAGGTCAATGCAACTATTTGTCAATTACAAAGTAGACTGATCTTTTACAAAAGTATTTACTTCATCACTAAAGACCTGCTAGAAAATGGAGGTTTCAAGGGGGATAATGGCACCAATCAATTGGTCGAAAATGACATTTCATAGAATGCCTATGTTGAGGTTTGTGACTGCCTCCTAATGTAGGTTAAATGCCCCAAATTTATCATTGTACCTTATTTTCTTCATATTCCCTTTCCAATTCAATCCGTTGGGTTGTCGTTAAAGGAGAGAAGCTTACCTTTCCTCAATGACATAATTCATTATTTAGTGAGTGGGAGGGTCCTTCTTGAATTATTGTGAATCACATAATTGTTGTTGTGTTAACATAGTAATACTTGGACCACTATGTATGTGTTCATGTGTTTTAGAACACTCCCATTTCAAAACTTCATATAAGCATAATTTTCGTTGTCTGTTAATCTACTGATAGTCCATTGTGCATATGTTTAGATGAGATTGGGATCCGCCGCCTCCAAGCTGCGTATCTCTAATTGGTCTTTCAGACAAGACAAGATTTTATTAGACATATGACTGATGAGTACGAGAAACTATGCACACCAAGGGACTTTAAAAACCATGTGTTCAATGATATTTTGGAGCGCTATAATTGAGAGGGGGGGTTAAAAGACAGAGTAGTCACTTGCAATACGTTGGAAAAATTTGAAGAAGTTATATCATCTATATGAATCGTTGCGCACGAGAAGTGGTTGGGGGTGGGATGAACAAAGAAATGTTCCAATTGCCCCGGATGAGGAGAGTATCCAAGCAGCCATAGCGGTAGGTGTCATTTATAATTTAACATTTTACGGTTTATTCGCAATATTTTAGTTACCCCATTACGCTTTATCCATTGCAACAGACCAATTCTGATCTCGCGAAACTTATCGACAAACCATTCCTTATAAGCAACAAGTACAATCCATTGATGATGACAATTTCAATCCATTGATTTCCTCCTTTGTCTCAACCTCCAAGTTATGAAAACACTCAAACAAAAATTACTCCAATGAGGATGAGGCAACATCCCCCGACAAGATGAAAACACAAGCCCAGTCATCCTAGAGTAGAAAAAGGTGAAGCAAGAAGTCTTCTGAACTGTTGACCCTAGCTGAACATTTCCAATTAAACGATCAATTGATGAAGCTGGCAAAGTCATTATTCCCTGGGTCTTCTTCATCTACAGCGTCTAAGGACGAAGAGCAATACACTGTAAGGGAGTGTATGTCGCGATTGAAGACAATGGTCAGATACTCACAGGAGTTGTTGATGAGGGCTTTGCCTCTGTTGAGATACCATTAAAAGGGTGGTCTTCATGTCCCTAGATGAGGAAGATGCTATGGTTTGGATCATTACCAACACCTAGGATTTGTTTGTATGATGTGTGTGTCCATCTTCTTAGTTGATGTCATTCTTATGGTGTAGGTTGTAGTCGATCGATGTCATTCTCATGTTTAGAGCAGTCCCCATCTATGTTTTGGGTTTCATCTTTATGTTTTAGTGTAATCCCTCCATGTACTACTCACAAGTGTTTCTATTGATCTATAATGGGCATCATGTTCATCTTGTCAGTGTATGTGGATTGTTTTTTTAAGCTTTGAACAATGCTATTATGGTTTTGCAGGCTGCCTATGAAAGTAAACATGGCTCGATATAAATGCTATGCAGTGTGGGTGGGTCGTCGACCGGGCGTGTAATACACTTGGTCTGAATGTTTTGAACAGGTGAATGGTTATCCTGGAGCAAGATATAGGGATTTGCAACCGTTGAGGAAGGGAACATGGCGTTTAGGGGGATCATCATGAGACAACTTCAAGTGCAAATGATACGGTGTCCTTCTAGGCACCGTCTTTTGTGCATGAAACACAACCCAGGGAGGCTGATGATTGTGTTGTGTATCATGATGTAGTCCTTGTTATCTTGTTGATGATTTTGTTACTCCTTTTGCTGATATTTGTGGCCTCATTCTCATAGTTATGGTTATTAAATGAGGATGTAATCTTATCTATCTTGTTAACACTTCTAGTTGTTCTGAGTACATTATAATCAGTTCTACGTTGTTTAGAGAACATTGTAACTTATTCTCCATTGTTATTGTTAAGTATTAGTTAATTCGATGATGAAGCATTTATTCAAGTCACATACTTTGAATCATGTATACAAAACTAACTCAGACAAACGTATTCAGACTTTGACACTTTTTAGGGAGGCAATATTGGAGGAGAATGCTATGTTCATGGCAGTTGGTGAAATGCTAATGTCCTCTATAATGGATGAGGATGAGGAAGACACCACTCTAATCCCTAGACCATGCATACCAGTCATCACACAAGACTGTGTGGGTCCACAAAGTACTGCACGGTCATGAACATCGTTGCTACAACACGTTTCGGATGCACCCGTACATGTTTCTAAAATTAAGGGACATCTTTGTGGAGAGGGAAATCATCCGAGATTGTCATTATGTCACAACATCTGAGCAGCTAGCAATGTTTTATATGCTATGGGACATGGTGTTGCAATAGGTGCCATGTGCGAACACTTTCAACACTCGTCGGAGACTATCAATTATTATGTCAACCGTGTCATTAAGGCGGTTGCATTACTTCGATTCACATACATCATGCTTCCAAGTGGGACTGATCCAGACACCCTCGCATTCACCATGATGACCGGTTCTACCCATACTTCAAAGTAATTGTCCCGTCTTATCAAATGATCTTTTTCATTTTAAGCATGTGTGTTCAATTTAGTATTTGTCATTTTATCTAGGATGCCATAGGTGAAATCGATGGAACATACATTCCAGCACACGTACTCAAAGACAAACAAGCACGTTACAGAAATAGGAAAAATGTGATGGGTGCATGTGGTTTTGATCTCATCTTTCATTATGTCGGTGTCGGGTTCGAAAGTGCTGGTGCAGATATGACGGTTCTTAGACGAGCCATCGACGTAGGTGATTTTACAGTAACACAAGGTATGACAATACCATATCGTCCACATGTACTACATACATACTAGCTCATAAGGCTCCTGACTAACCCATTCCTATTTGATAATAGGAAAGTACTACTTAGTGGATTCAGGATATGGAAATGCTGCACAATTCTTGGCACCTTATGTGGCGAACGATACCATATCTTAGAATACCAAGATCGTGGTAATGCCGCATACAAGAATATGCACGACAAGTTCAACCATCTCCATGCTCAACTTTGCAAATGTGGAACGTTGTTTCAGTGTGCTTAAGAATAGATTTCAGACTTGGAGGGAGGGCAATTGTTATCCTTTCGCGTACAAGTGCTAATTGTTCTTGCATGTTGCGATGTCCACAACTTCATCCGACGCGAACATGGGGAGGACTACGACTTCAACCTACGCCAAATGGATAATGTTGAGGACGATGATGATCCTCCGGATGACCCTAACCTTGTGGTTACTCCTCCTGACATGCAAGCTGGGGAGATTCTTCACACACAAATATGGGCGAACGATTAGGCCTTACACGACCAGGATGTCAAACTAATATCTATGTTGCTATGTTCTTAGCATCCTTTGTTTGTCATTCTGTCTACTTATTGTCAGCACGCTTTGTTTGACACATTCGTATGTTCCTTTACTTCTTATCTACTTTGAGAATTGATATCCTTATGCATAATTCAACTCAGGTGCATTATGGGATGACGAGAAAGATTTTCTCCTAATATACCTCATTGGAGAAGAAATAAACCAACACAAAAGTAGAGGGGGGAACACTCAACGGTGATGGATGGGAAATGGTCCAGTACTTGTTCAATGAAGAATTTGGGTTGTCTTGGCCACTATGTTACTTCTATCATCGAGTTTACTTTCTAAAAACTTATTATCTCATTACTGAAAACCTAATTAATGTTGCCGGATTCCAATGGGATGAGAATACTATGCAAATAATTGCATCTGACCTAGTTTGGCAGAAATATTTTGAGGTTGCAAGCTTCCAACTCTATCTTAACTCGGTTAGTTAATTATGTTCCTTGTATATTTCTAACTGCATAATTGTGTTGCAGTTAAACCCTATGGTTGTGTGGTTCAAACGGGCGAGCACTCACCATTCGTTCTGATCTCACACGCTTGTTTAGAGAATTGCTAGCATTGTAACCATATTACCTGTTTGATTAGCATATGCTGTGGTTGGATCCATGTTAAGTTATCTTTTCATGTACTTTATTAGTCTGCTTTTATGCTATCATATTAGTGTTGTTTTTCAAATCCTTATCACATGTAATAGTGAATTGTTGATTTGTCTAATTAGTAATTTAGACTTAACAAAGTTTCTTATGTCATATAAATGTTGATTATATGCAGGTGTGTTCCGATTCAACCCACATATTTCACAAATGACAAGTTATCCTCGTACTATAATATGTTTTGTCAATACCTACATTATATTTGGTAGGATTGCATGAATGATGCAACCCCACATATGTGCATACATTTACAAATGTATCATAGTAGTGTAGCAGGTGACTTCATTGTGACAATGTGTGGGCACTGGGCAATGATGAGTGAATTGTTTTATCCAATCAACAGTTGGATGGTCAAATAGGCAACCCTATTGAAAATGCGGATTTGAAATTCTGAGCCAAAAATCACAAACTTAAACTATTACTTTCAGTATTTTTTGTACATGAACTCACACTTTATGGTTATGTTAAAGGAAGAATCGTTCACACAGGTAATCAATTAATTATTGTACATCAATTTTCATTTTATTCTTGTTGGTACATGTATGATGGTTTTTTTTACAATTGCAGGGATGTATTCTTGTTCAATGGGGAGACAAGAATTAAATGGAGGCTTATAAGAGACATCATATTCTTATGTTTTGTATATCATGGGTGGTTGCGACTCTTGTTGTACATTCGGACTCGTTATATGTAGGATGATGATGTAAATTGATGTAAATAAAATACTTCTGTTGCATATATGATGATGTTTGGTAATTTTATGAAATGAATGTTTGAAAGATATAGATGCATTTTTAGCTTTATATTGTCATAGATGTGTATATTTATAGGGCTTAAATGACGTAAAATAGAGGAAATGTTGTTCGTTTGTTTCCAAAAAATATGAATATATTTTTTTTAATTTTAAACTTGCAAAGTTTTTTTTTGAAAAAAAAAAAACATGGTTGAATTTTTTCCAAATTTGTGATAGTAGAATATGATAGTTTATAATTAAGTGATGTGTGATTGTGCAAATCGAATCGGGAAGGATCTGTTATTTAAACGTGTATAATTTAGTATAACAAAATATTATCCAAAAGGAAAAATAATGAATAATATATATGATAATTATAAAAAAAGATATAGGAGACAAGATATAATAATAATAATATGGTACCATAAAGTATAATAACATAAAATATGATGCTAGCATATAGTATTAAAAAGATAATGATGAATATTATATTATAAGTCATAACCTCATTAATTTCATAATAAAATTAATATGATGATAGCATATATTATAGTCATAATATCATTTATTAATGTTCATGTGCATCTACATAGCAAAACATAAATATATGTGACAATTTATAACAAAAGTATCGTAGCATAACATATAACAAAAATACGATAGCAAACGTATAATATAATAAATATGATGGTACCATATAGTAAAAAAAAATTAATGATGAAAATTATATTTCATAATCTCATTATATTTCATAATAAAATTAATATGATAGTAGCAATTACATAGCACATGATAGATGGTAGCACATGGTACAATAAAAAAGCAATAAATAAAAGTAAGGAGGGTAGAGGATAAGGGTATTTTAGGAAAGACAACACAAAAGTAGAGGGGTTAGTAACTTTAGCCTACCAAATCACAAAAATGCAATGTGGGTTAACCCACTTTAACCCATAGGTTTAACTTTTACATTACCAAATCAAACTGTACTTTAACCGCTGTAAAGTTATGCCTGGGGGAGTTGGGTTAACCCAACCCTTTTCCAAATGGTACCTAAGGGCTCTATCTTTCCCTTGCTTACTTGTACTAGTGTGTGTGTTGGGACTGTACCTAGAGCGATACGCTGCGGTCTCGCTCTTCTTTCTGCTTCTTGTGTGTGCTCCTAGTTAGCAGTTGACGTTTATTTCCTTTACTATTCGTTAGACTTGTGTTGTGACGACCCTCTTTATACCTGTACGATTATACCAATCCACGTCGGCATAACGAACGTCATCACAGTGGGACATTTACCCAACACTAACATACGATCGAGATGTACACAAATATAAATATAGAGTAGCGGAAGAAAAGAACTACTGTCTTTCATTTCATCATCCACATTTAACCATACATGATTATATAGTGAATTAAGAGGCTAAAGTCCACATAATAAATGCTAATTCCAAAATACATAGCTTGTCCACAATTTCATAATGTTTCAATTAAATGCCTCAATTACATGCTATGAACTAAGTACAAAATAGTAACTCCACCAAGCTACTCTCCTCGCTCGAGGTCGCTCTCCACGATCTCCTCCAAGGAAGTGGGGTCACCTACTAAACCTGTACGCGAAGCAAGAAATGAGTCTAATAGACTCAACCAATAACTCCATACAAGTCACACATGCATATATCACAAGTATACTTTCAATTCAAAATAAAACATATAGCATGGTTGAGACAAGAAGATAAACAACCTATCATGGTATTTCTACAACTTCACAACACATGATACATGATTCATGCCATCTCAAAACAAAATACCTATCACATGCTTTCTATCATCCTTTCACATGAGAGCTAACATTACACTAGGCTAACAAGGTAGTCTTCTAAGCATGGAATCTCACACAATATAAAAGAAGCACTCCTAACATGGATTCTACATATTCTTGTACATGTAAGGCATCATTATAAAACATATGAAAGTTGCTGTTTTGACATGAACTTAATGATTTCATAGCATGAATTACAAAGTTACACTCTAACACATTTATTCACATGGTTACACATTCATATGGTTCACTTTTACACATTACACATATGCACATGTTCACATTACACAATTTACACATATTCACATTCACATTTCACATTAGATGTCGTGACACATAGTCCAAACCACCATTAGAAGGACACATCACATACACATAAAACATAGAAGCCACCTTGGCAAACACAGTGACGACTCTTGGACTGCGCAGACCGGAAGAAGAACTCTCCACCCTAATCAGTGGTACTTGTCCACCCCAGGATTCATCTAATGCCCATAGGATTACACATTGAACCTTCGCGTGGGGACTTCTCCATGGTACAGTTCACAGCCCTCTATGGAAGCAGTGTTACATACGGCACATTTTACACATTTCGGTTTTAACCACACATATTACACAATATGACACATCACTTATAGTTTTATCAATTAACACATGGTTCAGTTCCTAAATCATGGTACTCTGTTGACAGGGTTCAAACACTTCAAAATTTACACTAATTAGGTTGGGAACACCTAATCAAAACCTAATTACGTTAAGCATGCATAAACCATTCAATTTCATATGGAAATTTCACAACATAACCTACTGTTACCCAAATTTCATGAAAATTTAACCACACACTGTTTGTAGGTTTCAGACCACACATGGAATTTTTCACATTTTTCTGAATTACATATAATTTACAGAGAATGAAATACTCATTCACATGTCGCAATCAATTCAATTATCATGGAAGCACAACATAATTATTGGATTTGACAGATTTCAGACTTGTATCTAATATGAATGTTACCACAGAAATTTTATCCGAATTTATTGCACATTACAAAATTTACTAGAAAATTTTAACCTACACTGCCCTCTATTTTCAATGCGGAAATTTCAACAATTAGCATGGTCATGGATAAATTCTCGGATTTTGGAACAGGGACTGACATACATATACCTCACCTGAAAATTTTGGGACAATCAGAATTTCACATGGACTACGTAAACAAAGGTCACATGTTCAGGGCCTTATCTAACATGCATTTCAAGTAATGTAATAATTCACATCATTTACAGAAATTCATCAACCATTCACAAACATTCTATTAACTACATTACGTATAATGTAGAATTTACACTATATCCTCATTCGTAAAACTTCAGAAATTAGGTATAGAAGGAAGAACAGTTTCATGTTCTGTCTTAAAGAACTTACGGCAAGGTCTGGCCGTAGAGTTGTTAACGGCAGCATCGTCTGCCGCCAACTGAGGATCTTGATGGCAAGGGATCTTGCCGTCAAGCTCATGTCTGTGCAAAACCAGACCGAGCTCTGATGAATGGGTGAATGTGAGGATCCAGGACACGAGGAAAATCTCATAAAATCTTTAAAACCTACTGGACACATACATGGGCTACGGGGATGGGTTACTTGCCTTTAGAAAAATCTCCAAAGGGGTCTAAATGTCTGCTGAAGCTCTCCTTGGGCAGTGCCAAGAAGCCTCCAAGATCCTCTT
Source organism: Colocasia esculenta (assembly GCA_014218235.1). NCBI lineage: Eukaryota > Viridiplantae > Streptophyta > Magnoliopsida > Alismatales > Araceae > Colocasia > Colocasia esculenta. The sequence continues at coordinate 3,852 of JACBKR010002689.1, read as the reverse complement.
GCTTCGTGTTCTATGCTGAAGTAGCCTCCAGTCCAAGTCGAGGAAGCCTTCCCCTATGCCAAGCTATCTTCCAGTTGCAATGTCTCGCTGAAGGAAGCTTTGAATCGTCGGATCTGAGCTCCCAAAGTTCAGTTCTTCTCAGTTCAGCTAGGGTTTCCTTCTCCCATTGCAAAGAGCTAAGAGAGGGTCTTTCAGGTTGCAAGGAGAGGAAGTTTATAGGAAAATGGCTTGGATATCCAGTAGGGTCTGATGGGAGAGCTGAGAGCCGTTAGGGACATCTCCCTAATCGTGGAGCTTGCTTGCCCCCAGAATTTCGGGGTCTACTGCGCACAGGGAATCAGAGAAGTAGACGTCCACATAGATGGCCATCTACTTTAGTGTGGCGTCCATTGACATGGACGTTGACTCTTTATGGACGTCCATCCATGTTGACGCCAATTTGCTCTTCGGCTAGAGCTTAAAACATGCAGAAAAACATGCTTACACTATATGTATATCCATGAAATATAAATACTATGTTGTACACACTACTACCACATGCAAACATACAATATTTACAATTATGATACACATGCATAATAATTACAACTAGCTAATATTGTACATAGATATCATATATATATACATTTACAAGTTACACACAACCATGAATTCACATAAAATAGAAACAAAATGAAAACAATTCGAGGGCCTTACATGTGTATAGCCCTTCCGGGTCCCCAAATCTGAGGGCGGCGACCGTGTGAAAATCAGGTCCTCGGCCTGGGCTGAGGGTCGGGTTCTCAGGGTCGTTACAGCTTGTTATTCAGCTCACTTAGTTCAAATCAAGCGGTTGAAGGCCAAGCAATTTATTAGCGGTCTAAGGCCTTAGTAAATTACACAATTGGGACCGATGGATCTGCAGACATATTCTGAAATGGTTAGAAAGGCGTTACTACTTGAGGACTCTCTAGCTATAGCTGAAAACATTCAGAGAAACATGGACAAGAGGGAACATGTAATTGCATCTAGAAGGCCGCAAGTTGTGATCGGGAGAAAGAGGCCAATTGGCCAGCCTGGAAGCCAACAGGTGAAGAAGTTCAGGGATGGAGGTAATCAACAGGCACCCAACAATAGGGAATTATGCAAGCACTATGACAAGGCAAGCCACAGATCTGAGGACTGTTAGAAGGCACTCAGAGATGTCTATTCTATGGAAGCCAAAACCACTAGATCTTGAACTACTCACATATGGTTAATAAGGTGCCTGAGGCATGCTCTGGTGGGCCAAAGCACCAAGGTAGACTGCAAGCTCTACAGGGAACCAACCACCTCGGAGGAAGGAGGTGTGGTAGAAGGTACACTTACTATTTTAACTCGACCTGCATTGGTTTATTTGATATTGGGGCTACACATTCATTTATATTAGAAGCTTTTGTCGATATTTGCTTGTGAAACTAGTACCCTTAGGAGGTGAATCCCAATCACAACAATCCTTGGGAAAAGAACAAAACCTCAACCATATTTTCCCTCTACAGATGTTAACATCAAGGGGAAGAACTTACCAGGTGATTTGATTTACATGCCCATGGAAACATTATGATGTAATATTAGGAGCTGACTGGTTATCCCAACATGGAGCCAATGTGAATTGCCGGAAGAGTAGGGTATTGTATAGCCTTTCTACTCTACAAGCAAAGGGAATGATAAGGAAAGGTTGTATACCCTTGTAGCTACTGTTGTCATCAAAAAGAAGAAATCAAGATGAGAACATCCCTATTGTCAATGTATACACTGATGAGTCCCCAAAGACTTTCTAGGTGTTCCACCAAAGTGATGAGGTCGACTTTACTATCGAGTTGATCCCTGGAGCAGCACTAGTATCTAGGGCACCATATAGGATGTCCCTCGTAGAACTAAAAGAACTAAAAAAAACAATTGATGGAGCTGCTAGAGAAGGGTTTATCAGACCAAGCACTTCACCATGGGGTGCAGTGTTCTCTTCGTCAAAAAGAAGGATGGGTCAAGGAGACTATGCATAGACTACATATAACTAAACTAATTAACAATAAAGAATAAATATCCCCTGCCAAGGATGATGAATTATTTGATCAACTATCTGGAGCTCAGCATTTCTCTAAGATAGATCTTAGATCTGACTATCACTAGTGAGGATCAAAGGAGGAAGACATACATAAGATAGCCTTCCAAAGCAGGTACGAGCATTATGAATTTATTGTTATGCCTTTTGGACTAACAAATGCTCTTGCAATTTCATGCAGCTAATGAATAGTGTGTATTGACCATATCTCGATAATTTGTGTGGTGTTTATTGTTGACATCTAATTTATTATAAGGAAAAAGATGAACATGAGAGCATTTGAAGATAACATTAGAATTTTGAGGGATAATAAATTGTACGCCAAGTTAAGTAAGTGGAGTTTTAGCTTGGGGAGGTAGGTATCTTCTTGGCCATGTAATTTCAAGGATGGAATAGTTGTGGATCCATCTAAGGGAAGCCGTAAAGAAATGGGGAAGACTAACTAATGTCACTGATATTAGGAGTTTTTTCTAAGACTGTTTGGATACTACAGGAGATCATTAAGGATTTCTCAAAGAGGAAAACTAATGACTGAAGCTCATAGATCCAGGGACACAATTCACCATAGAGCACAAAAATGTACAAGACCTAAAAGGAACTTATTGGTGGGCGGAAATGAAGAGAGAAATAGTGAGTTTGTGGCACTTTGTTTGACTGTCAACAAGTTAAGGCAGAACATCTTAGGCCAGAAAGTGTGTTACAACATCTAGACATACCAGAGTGGAAGTGGGAGAGTATAGGAATGGACTTTATCATGGGGCTACCCAAGACTATAGGAGGACTGGATGCAATATGGATAATTGTGGACCGATTAACTAAGTCGGCTCACTTTCTGGTTATTAAGAGCAAATGGTCAGTGGATGTGCTAGCCGCCTTGTACATCAAGGAGGTGGTTAGGCTACATGGGATTCCCTCGTCCATTGTGTCTGACCGAGACCCACGGTTCATTTCTCACTTTTGGAAAGGGTTACAGTCTGCATTAGTGACTAAGCTGAATTGCAGCACTGCTTTCCACCCACAAACAGAGGAACAAATGGAAAGAACAAATCAAATTGTGGAAGACATGCTCTATGCTTGTGTAATTGACCTTGGAGGACACTGGAGTGATCAGATATCTTCAGTTGAGTTTGCATACAATAATAGTTACCAAGCAAGTGTTAAGATGGCACCATTTGAGGCTTTATATGGCCGAAGTTGCAAGTCACCTGTGCGCTGAGAGGAAGCAAGAGAGAGACAATGGCTGGGACCTAAGGTAATATCAGACAGAACTCAGAAGATCCAAATGTTTCGAGAATGTCTCAAGGTAGCTCAATCGAGGCAGAAAAGTGACCAGATAAAAAGAGAAGGGACTTAGAATTTCAAGTTGGTGGCTATGTTGTTGGATCGAGATGGCACTATAGATGTCCTAGAGGGGGGGTGAATAGGACTTCTTTGCACCTTAAAATTTTTATCTAAAAGATAAAGAATGATAAATAACTTTGTTAGTACTTAGTGAGATGTGTGTGAAACAAGTGAAAACTTGGAGGAATCAATCACATAAGAGGGCACAAGAATTTTATCCTAGTTCGGCCCTTCCCACATGGATGTCCTACATCCAGTCCCCATGAAACCACTTGGGATTTCACTAACTTCCAATAAATTCTTGGCCTTCTCTCAAACCTCAGAGGAATTACAAACCCACTTGCTCCCAGCAAGTCTTCTTTTAACGAAGGGGTATAGAGACTATCTACACTTCTAGATCTTCCCTTCACAAGAGGGGTACAGCTGGATAC